>CM061042.1:21201576-21353225 GCA_030762985.1 Adelphocoris suturalis
TAGAGAGTTTTTGGCGACTTCAACTTAACGTCACCCGTTACCGTAGTCTTGAGGGAGCAAATGAAGATGCTAACCCAAATGGAACCGGAGAGCGGTTGCCTTAAGGGCACCCGTAGGGCAAAATTTTCAAAAAAAAATTAATTTTGAGTTTTTTATTCCAAAAAAACTTCATTAAATTCTGAAGATTTTGGTATATCACAATAAGGGTTTGAGTGGGTTGATGCAGTCAAAAACAAACTTTTTAGCCGACTTCCGAGTCCGTCCGTATCCGTAGAAACAACAAAATTATGAATCCTAGGATCACGTGAAATCTAGATTGGAAGGTTATAACCCTATTTTCACATTCAGAAGAGTTTGAAAGCTTAGCATGGAAAAAACAAGCGGCATTCAAAGATTAAGAGATCCTTGCAGGTTACGCCATTTTAGTGAAAAGATAAGGAGGTGGTATCCTTATCTTTTCACTAAAATGGCGTTTTCTCAAAACCACGTTTTCTGACCTATCGGTACACGTTGTACGGTCGGTATTGATCGCATTGGATTGATTTTTTTTTTAAATTTGTTCGGGGATAGTAGAGGAAGATTTTGCTTGGGCCGTTTTTGAAAATTTCAATTAGAACAGGTGATACAGCCTCACAAAGCTGCAATAAATATTTCAAATTTTCGATCTGCTGCCAAAACGTTTCTGTTTGAGTTATAAAAAAACGGCTCGACATAAATGAAGATCACTATAGTATGAAACTTCCCTTAAAATTTCAAGACGATACGTTGAAAACTAAGAGCACGGTAGGTACCGAAAAATGACTCTCTTGCATCAGGAATACAGTGTAGCGAGGAGAGGCCTACGGGTGCCCTTAATTTTGATGTCACGTTAACGGTGGTTGGGCAACGCGATATTTCCCCTAACTGTCTTGTTATCTACTGGTTGACTAATCAACTTCTTCATTTCGATATGAAACGCCAATTTTCAATCCTGAATTCGAATTCCATGTTAGTTTCAGTACAAATACAGGCTAATTTCTGTTTTTAGTTTTCAATTCGTAAACAAGGCATGGATTTAAACGCAAAGATAGTTAACCTCAAAAGTGGAACACCGCGGTTTAGTTGCACTTATAGGTCACTAGCCACTCGGGCTCGCTTCGCTCGCCTCCACGTCCAGCCTAGGGGCAAGCCCCCGGACCCCCCCTTTAAGTTGCTCGCTTCGCTCGCAACGTGTGGCATGTAGGGAATATTGCTCGCTTCGCTCGCAAAGTCTGGCATGTAGGATATGTTGCTCGCTTCGCTCGCAAAGTCTGGCATGTAGAAAATGTTGCTCGCTTCGCTCGCAAAGTATGGCATTTAGGGGATGTTGCTCGTTTCGCTCGCAAACGGTAGATCTCTAAAGGTAGGTTTAACTTCTGTAGGGGATGCTGCTCGCTTCGCTCGCAAACGGTAAATCTCTAAGGGTAGGCTTAACTTCTGTAGGGGATGCTGCTTGCTTCGCTCGCTTGAGGAAGTTATACTGCCCACCCAACTTGGCAGACGTTTTTTTCAGTTGGGAATTATTACAAACAAATTAAATCTTATAAAACTACGTGGAACCACGAAAAGTTTATTCGGGGATGTTGCTCGCTTCGCTCGCAAGGTATACCTGTATATGTGTAGGACAAAGTCCGTATTTATTATTTGAAATGGCTCTCGCTTCGCTCGCAAGGTAGGTACCTATGTAGGCATACCTGCTCGCCTCGCAATGTTGTGACATCGAACCCTTCACGTCAATTCTTGAGCCTTCTCTCGTCCACGGCAGAATCATTTTAATCGCTTTGCTCGCTTCTGCTCGCAATTTGACCAAGTTCTCGTCACTTTTTTCGATATCCGATTTCGGATTCAGATTCGGCGGACCCAAAGCTGTATTTCGCCCGCGAAAACCGTTCCGAAAAACGTACCTTTATGGGGTATATTTTAATCGGAAAAAACCAAGTTTTTCGGCGGACTTTTCGAGAAAACGGGTCCGTACTCTCGCATTTTTTTGACGCATTTCCCGATACTTTTTTCGCGATCCGATCTCGCCGTCGTCTTCCTCGTAGGAAAACCTACGAAACCCGTATTTTTCCGGAATTGTCAACGGCCGTTTAGAGGGGTAGGGGAAGCGGGGAAGTCCAAAAAGCGCACATTAATTATTACTTCGACCCCCCTCCCGCCCTACGGCCCATGGTTCGGGTGGGATTAGAAAATTTTAAATTCGCTTATACACCCTATCGGAAAATCCCAAAAAGATCCCCCCACTCGTAGACTCCCCCCACTCAGCCGTTTGGCCGTGCATAGACACGACAGACAGAGCGACAGACGGAGTTTCATTCTTATTAATAGTATAGATAGAGATTAGTCGTTACGAACTTCATGTTTTTGGGTTTTCCGTTGGGTAAATTATCAACAAGTATGAACAAGTTTTTATCTCTATGACAATAAAACAGGATTTTACCTGACACAATCATCAGTGGAGGCAGCACTTCACACAATGTTCACGAGAAAACAGCTGAAGGATCAGGAAAACTAGCAAAGAAGTAATGTCTTGAAACTCAGATTTGTCATTTAAAATTTGTGAAATAATAATAAAAACAAGGCTCTAATCGACCAAATAATAGACCCTGTGTGCAAAAGAACGGATTTTTTTTCGATCGAGTTGAATGCTAGTAAAGCGAGACGGCGGAGGCGGACTTCAAATGGCACATTCGGTTTCTACGCGACTTGAAACGAAAAATAACCAAGTTTGAGGGGTGTTCAAGAAACCTACCCGCTACATCAACATAATTAGTAGGTACTGATGGGAAATTTAAAGAAAAACTATCATTATTTACTTCACCAGTATTCGAGTAATTTTGAGGTGACCAGTAGTGTTACATTTACAGGAAGGTTAGGCTGGTGTCGTGTGCCTTTAGGTCCCCAAACGGGTGACGTTAAATGAGCCATTCTAACGTACGACGTTGCTAACGTCCCCTCAAGGTCACGTACTCTTGGGTACGTTAGGGTGACGTTAAGGGTACGTTAGTGGTCACCAAAAACTCTCTAATTAATACTCAAAGGGTACACAACATGTCTAGCTGTGCGCGCCCCTACCGAGCTGAAATGTAACTACGTTCCCCTATAGTCTTTTCTCACGAATAGGTTCCATTGAATGAATTGGCGCCTCAAAATATGTCTGCTGCTAAAATGTAGATTGGTTGGACAAATAGATTAGAATGATTCGAATAGTTTCGTGGCCTGGATGCTCGCAAGCTCGCATCTCAAAAATACATACCTATCATCAAGTAGTCAATCTCTTAGTAAAATACAGATTAGTTAGAAGAATTTAGAATAATGACGTTTAAAAATATGTTTCGAAGGTTGAATTCGAATGCAAAAAACTATTGCATGTTGTGTACTTAGTGTCTGGTACTAGGATATTGTTACTGTCCTTGCATAATTAGTATGGTGTGGTGTAGGTTGTGACGTGAATCGGATAAATATTCAGAGGATATGTGGGGAGGTCTATGTGTGGGGTAGGCTTCGAAAGAGACATCCTAGGGCTGGTGTGAGGGTGAGAAATAAGCTAGCTTCACGTATTTCTTTGATCTAAGTCAGCTTAGCACTTTTGCGCTAACCTTAAGTACGGGTTTGTATTATATTGTTGTATTATATTATAGTTAGCTAAATTCTCTCCTCTTCATCCTAGGAAGTTGATATTAGATATGGAGACTCTCTGGGACACGAAGAGACGAATGAATTGATTGGGTCTTCGCTGATCAGCTGACTAAGCTAATTTAATTGAGACATTTTGACATGGATATTTATCAACTGTCATGGGTCATTTCGCGTTTTTGGCCTGTATTTTGTCACCTGTCATGGTTCATTTCGCAACTGTCATTTGAAATATTTATTGAAAATCAAATATACCACGATATAAATATATTAATTGCTATGCAATTCTTAGGCCGACCCCCAATAATTTACTTTTTTTACAATGAAAACTTTTTTTATGATGATTTTCACGTACAACCGTTGCTATGGTCCGTGATGGGAAGCGCGAGTTCGTGGGTTCGAATCCCAGCCAGGCTTGAAAATTTTTTTTATATCCAAATTTTTTTATATCAATTTTTTTTCGCATCGTGGGTTCGAATCCCAGCCAGACTTGAACATTTTTTTATATACCAATTTTTTCAGGCTAAGAATTGCATAGCAAATTATCCTCGTTTTCTACGCAGTAGAAAAGAGAAAAGATCCGGGCGAGGCGCGAAGCGCCAAGTATCCGGGGGGTCCAGGGGGGTAAAGCCCCCCGGCGAGGCGCGAAGCGCCGAGTATATATATACGAGTATATATATATTTTTTTTTCTTTTTTCGTGTTAGCGGTAAAAATTGACATGTTCATATACAGTGTGTCTCATGTTTCTTATCTTTGATTTAAAAAAAAAATTATTGCATTTATTTATGAGATGAATTTACAATATACAAGCATTTTATGGTGCTATCCACTTATATGCTACTCCTTCATTTATGGAAAAGACCTCGTGCCAGGGAGAGAAATTGCTCAATAGAACCAACACTTGTGCAGATAACTAAAATTACAACGACAAAAAATATAAATCAATAGCAGAACACTTAAACAACACTAAGGTCAAATCGAAACAAAACTATTTACTTATTAGGGAAAAGTTATCCAAATTTGATTAGGTACTTCAATAGTGATCTGAGCATAATTTTTCTAAATATAAAATATAAATACGGGTAACCCAATTGCAATACGAGTACATTTTACTACCAATACAACCTAAGGCAAATATATATAATCCACAATTCATCCAATGCCAATCCTACTCACAAAAAATATAAACCAAAAATAATAACGAGCTCTTATTTTAAAGGATCAAGAGGAAAGTTCTTTAATTTACTTCGTATTCTTCTGTTTACTTCTTTACTTCTTCTTCTTTTCTTTATTGATATTCTTCTGGCAGAGAGTTGTATGTAATTAGGCCTTTATAGCGGTATGAGTTTTGGGCAGCGGAAGTTATTCTGAAAGGGTTTTTAAAATTCACACTATCTGCTGTTCGAGTAGGGTTTTGTAAGGTCTGAAACATGCATCGTTTAAATTCTTTGTACACATAAATTAGCGCAACTTAACTGGCAATTGAGTTAAGACTGAGAACCGGGAAATGTTTAAACAACTCTTCCGTGGAATAGCGGATCCTTCTCTTCAAAAGTATTTGTTATTAGACATTTTTGAGTAATGTACAAAGGTACTTGTGATGATGGTACTTTAATTAAATAAGGATTGGAATTTTACGGAAATTCTCTGTCCTGCTGTGTCCTACCATGCGCGATTCAAACATTCAATTATAGCTGACACAAAACGCGTCAAGAAAGTCAGTTTTAATTACACTCCGGTAACAACCCCTTCAACAAACTGAATTTCCGACAACGTCATTTTTTCCCTCCCGAGAGCAATAACCTTATCGTCCCATCGTTTTTTTTTTCCCCCACCACGAAAAACCCCTGCAGAAGGCTCTACGAGGTGTCACAGGAAGTTAAAAAAAAAATATATATATATATCCAAAATTCCCCTCGCGGGCTAAATTGCGGAAGACCTCCCCTCCCCCTTTTCCCTAGGGAAGGTAGTTTATACAGCGGAAAAAGAGTCTCAGGTACGGGAAATAACGTCGTCGTTATGTGACGTCAGGACGTCACAAAAGCCACGGAACCTTGAAATTGAGTTTGAAGTGGGTAAGGAAAGGGGTCCCCCGTTTTCAATGGAACTGACGAGGGGAAGATGGTCCTTTCTGAATTAGTCATTCATACGGCCGGTTGGGAGATGTCTCTCTTTTTTTCCCTTTTTTTTGTAAGGTCTCAAGTGGTTGATGAGACGCCGTGAAAAATGACGGCGGGGGATGATGAGTGGGGGTGAGGGGTGGAGGATAATTAACAATGTCGAAAAATATAGAGCCGTCGCGATTTCTTTATGAAGACTGTCCGCTATTCATCTCGGTGCATAATGGTCAGACGTGAAAATCCGTTTGTACGGAAATAAATTAGTTCATTAAGTTTCCATGTTTGCCTTCCTTTGGTAACACAAAAAAAAAGAAAAATGAAATAAAATTTAAAAAACGGTAGACCTACGGTTCTACAGTCAGATCATCAGATGTTGTGATAAAACGAGAGCATTCCAAAAAGTGGCGAATGATTTTCTTGCAATGTAAACCAAGGGAGTTATTCTTCCGTAGTAACGCATTGGTTGTACGTGAAAATCAATAGAAAATCAAAACTTGCATCGTAACGTGACGGTCGAGAAAAAAAATCTAATGTAAATTTTCACCGCTTGCACGGAAAAAACTCATGTATAGATATGTCTTTTGTCAATTATTTATTTGTTTTCCTTACTGCAACTATTTTTCGTTGAACCGATTATGCTACTTAACTTGTAGGTAAGATAAGAAACAGTAGGTGAAATCACTTAAATTAAAAAAATATTTCTGTTCTAGAACCAAAAATTTCAACCATGTATCATGTTTTCTCCTCGATATTGATTCGAAATTCTATGAAAACATCAGAAATTAACAAGCGGTTGCAATCATGTTCACAATATCAATTATTGAGAATGATCACCTGTGTGTAAACAATTATTTATATAACCATGCTCATAACTCAGTTTGTTGGACACGCACTTCGCCGTAGTTAACATAATATTGTTGGATAAATCGAGAGCTTTCGAACGAATGGTCAACGAATTTTGTGGGATGAAAAACGACGAAGTACCATTTCCCTAGCAACGACTCGGTTGTAAGCGGAAATCATCACAATTATTGGCGCTACTTTCGTTGCACTCTCGTGGGACATTTTTCGGTAGTTAGGTCACGGCTAAAGCATATTCATGCTAAAAGGAAACCCTGGTAATCATTATTAAATTATAAAAAGTCTGCCAAGTTGGGTGTGGCATATAGCTTCCTCGTTGAGATATTATCATGAATGTATAGATTGTGATGTATATGAGTAGTTCCTCCTTTTCTATTCTTGCTAATGCTACTCCTTGGCATATGCTGGAGATTATTCAATCTCCAGGATATCCTCTGGGTGTAGCAGGTTAATCGCCTCTCCCCTTTGAAGGAGTAAACAACTCTCTTTCCAACACGATGTTACATGTTAGCAGAGCTCGGTTTCAATCCACCCCCCACCCCTCTCTCAACCACTCGATTATTGACTGACCTGCACCCCCCCCCCCCTTTCCATTGGCAAAATGGGCAATATACCCAAAACTTTCACCCTTAAAATTTTAAAAACAAACCCCTGCCCTGCCTATTTGGGACCCCCTGCCACTCTGCCCCCCCCCCCCCCCCCCCCCCCCCCCCCCCCCCTCGCCCCTCAATTTTGTTGACAGCGTTTATTTCAACTTATTTTACTTGCATCTGTTCATAGGCAATAGCGGTGAAATTCGTCCGCTTTTTGTAGTGAAAAAGATATTATTAGTTAATCATTTTAGTAATACTATAAGAAGCCGTACAGAACTCATGGCAACTTCGGATTCATGGCTTATATAAGACACAATCCTATGATATTGGGGTGAATCAATGGGAAGTTTTTTAAAAAATATTTATTATTCTACGTTATTGGTTAGGAAACGTTTCTTTGAAAACGAATTTGTATTTAGTATTATCTTGTCAACAAACTAGGAGCCATTCGGACTAACCTTTTCAGTTTTGACACTCTGACAGTTTGAGAAAACACGTAAATGTCCGATTTATGATTGCCACTCCTTGGCTGGACAGTACAATCTTCTCCAGACACGTGGAACGTAATTTACTTTTCAGCCTCCTAAAGGATCTTAGGGTTTTACTTTTCCCGGACCAGTGAAAAAAAGGACAGCTGGAATTTCAAAAAAGACGAAAAAACAAAAAACTCAGCCAAACAAAAACCCTTACCCCTCTATCAATGTTAGGGTTAGAAGGGAGGTTTTCAGGTTTATTAAAATCCCCTTCGCCGCCTCTTGACTTGAACCACCGTGGAAAGGGAGATACGGTGTTTTCTTTCCCTTCGAGGTGGGTTTTAAGAATGAGAGTGAGGGGATTCAGAGGCGCCTTAGGAAGAAAAAAAGTAGAAAATAAGGAAGCAGATGTCTCAACTCTACTGTTAATAACCATCCAAACCCCCAACCCCTCCACCGGTACTCCCCACTATGTCTGTTTACCCTCTCTTTTGCAAACTTCTGACCCTCTACCCAGTTGATTTTTTCCCGTTTAGGTTGCCATACTTTCATTTCGTTTATTAATTCTTTTTCCTATTTCCTCAAAAAAATGGAGAGAAACATTGCATAACTTTACAAAAAAACTGCTTTTTAGATCCTTTATATAAAATATTGGCAAACATTCAGATAGGAATTGTATTTTGTTTGCACAAATATTCTTGGTTCTCGACTATTCATAGCATTTCATAAATTCACCAATATGTCAACCTCGTTAAAATCATCAGACTGGCCAATATCAAAGGGGCAAGTAGGTACGCCAGAGGCAATTTCATATAGCTGGCCCCAGTTAAGTCAATAAATGTCGCAAAATATCAACAGAGCTGTACCATTGATGAAGTGGATTTTCACAATATTCCGGTAGGTCTTCCTCCTTTGATTTCTTTGAAGAGAACTGTTTCTGGAATTGGATGTTGGTAACATAAAATATTATTTAGTTTTAACGACCATTATCGATAAAAACTAAGTAAATAACTTGCGACTAAATTGTGGAAACCCATTTCAATTGAGAAAATGGAAGTTGATGTAAGCATTGTCAATACACACGACATAAATTATGACAACGTTAGATCGATTTCGACGGTCAGGTTATCATCAGTAACTAATAAGAAATGTATTAAGAGACAAAACCTATTAATGACAGGTGAAAGGGAGCTTGAATCCATTGGTCGAGAGAAAGTCAGAGCACGAGGTATAGCCAACCAAAGGCAAACAAAATAAAAGATAATCAATAGTAAGATAATCAATTAATGGGGTTTTAACATGCCATACTGAATATTGAGAGACTATAATACTTATCTACTCTCCTACTCCACAAGATAGAGTCAACCCACACCACACACCAACACACACACACCTCACAGATACCTATATTGTTATTTTCTTTTCTTCTGAAACACCGATTTTGTTTCCTAATCAAGAGACGAATTTATCTTGTTGATAATATTGTAATTGGGCATCGCCCGTTTCGTAAATAAATAAATGAATAAATAAATAACCCCTATCAGAACTAATTTCTCGGTTGACGATTTAATACAAATGAAATTTTATCATCAGTAAGAAATTTAGCTTCCATCGGTTAAGATTTACTACGTATTTACTAAGTAAATAAAATTTGGCAATTCATAAAAGATATTGAGTTTCAAGATTTTTCTTGCAGTTTCTACAGATTTTTAAGCAATTATTAATGAAACTTATGTGCGTTTATCAGTATAATTTTGTATGTGCAAGGTTAGATCATCCAAAATTAATTAGGAATGAGAAATCGGTCAATAACTCAAATACATACAAGTTATAATAATTTTGTTGATAACGCTGTACGCGAAACGTCCGCTTTTAAAAAATATTAATGTAAGTTTCAACTTTCAGTTTTTTTGTATTGTTCTTATACCTATCTATATATACATATCAATCAGCCTGAACTTCAGGAATCGTTTCAGAATGCCTCAAAACGGGTATTGATGAAGAAATCTTTCACAAATTTTGATTTTAAAAATTTTCAAGCCATTGCAATAGCTTCATTATTATTATTATTTATGATTTAATAATGATTAATAGGACGTTGCCATTTGTTTTCGTCACGTCACGAGCGTCACGTCACGATGGGGTTTTCTATTGATTTTCACGTACAACCAATGCGTTACTAGGGAAGTGTAACTCCCTTAGTTTTCATAGCAGGAAAATCGTTAGCCACTTTTTGGAATGCTCTCATTTTATCACAGCATCTCATAATCCGTAAGCCTGTGTATTGTCAATGAAAGCTGATTTATTACGCTCTGTTATAAACTGATATTGCTAAATAACCATAATACTAATAATGTGTAAAATTAATCATTATTAAATGATCTGAATGTAGAACCGTAGGTCTACCGTTCTTTTTTTTTTTTTTTTTTTTTTTTTTTTTTTTTTGTTTCAGGGAAACACCTCTTTAATGTAGAGTTTTAGCCATGGACTAACTAGCCGAAAATGGAACGCGGGATGGGAACGAAATGTGTGACGGATGATTTTCACGTACAACCGAGCCGTTGGTAGGGAAATAGTTTTTCCGCTCATTTTAATCGCACAGAAATCGCTAAAGAACCATTCGTGAACGCGAGAACGTGAATTAAAAAGCTCTTGATTTATCACGAATTTATTTGTATTTTTTTTCGTAGTTTCATACTATAACTATATAAATTGATGTTATAAATGAATAGTAAACAATGACGCTTGTTTGGTTGTCACTTGGTTGCGCGACAACGCAAATACATTCTGTGTTTCAATAATTTCGTCCGAAGTATGTAAATAGAGGTAACCGGGGGTCCAGGGGGGTTGCCCCCTGGCGAGGCGCGGAGCGCCGAGTTTCTTTTTTTGACTTTGTCAACGAAAATTTCATCGAAAACAGTTTTTTTTTTTTTTTTTACGAAAATTTGCTAAAACAGATCGTTTAGTAGGCATCCGTATTAGCAGGGATACAAAACACTGGTCTATCTCTCACCCCTTAACCTTTAGTAGTAGTTGCTGTTCACGATTCACCACTAATCGTCACTTTCGGCTTACTACAATCACTAACCTGCCACTAGGGTGATACAGATGTAAGATTCAAACCCAATTAGGATTAGCGCGTCACCTGCAAAATTTCTCACCTCTCTAGCTAGGAAAAAGGGCGCCGCACTACTCTGTCAAAACCCGTATCTCCTGAATAATCCTCAGGGAACACGCGACGGTTACTTAATCCGTTCTTTGTTAATCGGCGCCCGACTTGCCGCTCGCTGTTGGGGTCAGGGAGATTCTCACGGGTTCCCGCATGTTCAATTTGGACACCTGACCTTTACGTCAGGTAACGTGGAACTTTCGGGAGCGATAGAATTTTAATTCGGTGTCAAGTTGGAAACACTGAGTTCGATTGCGGGCAAGTTCAGTTGTGGCTCGTTATTCCCAAACACAAAACTTTGTGATCGGCCAAGAAAAAACAATTAAATAATGAACCTCTCCAAATGCTGTGTTTTAACAGGACCCTAACGACAAAAGTTATAAATCATGGAACATGCTTCAGCCGCGATTTTCACTAAGTTGATTTCTTCGATTCCATACTTCGTAATTTTTACCCGTCAACTGTCCAAGGGAAGTTTCATTTCAACGTTCTTTTATACCCAGCATGAGTAGGTATAAATAGAATAAAATTACCGTACAATACTGGTGAATTTATTCATTAATTATGGTGGTCTTTTCTAAAATGACGTACTTTTCAAAAAATACGTGGAAAATGCTAATGAGATCTTTAATGCACCCTGATCATAGGCTAGAAAATAGAGGGCGATTTCGTTTATTTTATTTTATAGTGGGAAGTTTATTCTATTTTATTCCGTTGAAAGATGATACCACGAACTTTCCAGACAGGTGCAATATGGAGGGTATTGGATTGAAAGTGGTCAAAACAGCTGTGTAAAGAGAGCTGAATGACGTCACATGGGAACGACCTCACGGAACTCACCTCCGTCCAAATATGACGTCAATTCAATTTCATCAGCGGGGTTTCAAGGACACAGAATAATATGTGCTGCGATTGATAAATATAATCAAAGGAGTGCATAATAACAAGGACATCAACGAATCTCATCAGCACGAGAGCTTTCTATAAACAACGATGGAGACGTTGAGTTAGCATTGGAACTTAACTACGTGGCAATGGGGAACGTGCATGTCTCTTAGGTCATAGAGAGTCATTTTTCAAGAAAACACTTAAGAGACTGGCAACTTTTTAAACATTTTCTAAATTTATAAATTTCTAAAAAAAAAAAAAATTGACGTTCATTTCTAAATAAATAAGTTTGAATGGTGTAAAATAAGTATGCCGATAGTTAATTCTCGAGAAAAATTTTACGCTGATTCGGAAAATGTGGTAAAAAAATTGAGAAAAGTTTATTTAAAAGGGAAACATTTGAATCTGTACGTAAAAAACGAGGTTTTCTCGAAACAAAACTTTTGAAAATTCATGTCTCGGCAACGGATTGAGGTAGGATGTTGCGGTTTGCAGCTTTGTGCTCCATTTTAGATGTAGCTCTGGGTACGTTTTCCGTTTACAATATGTCATGGATACCCTGTATAGTCAGAAGTAATTGCCAAAGGTCAAGCCAGAAACTGAGCTTGCGCGCTTGTTCCAACAATACCCGGGAATCTAATTTAATCTAACTTCCACCAAGCGAAATTATTAGCGAGGAAAACAAATATTTCAACTAGGTCCTTTTCTGGAAGAGGAAAGCAAAAAGTTATCACAGGCGCCATCTGGTGCGAGAAGCCTGAGACCAGGACCTGATTTTTCAAACTCGTCAACATCCCACAAGACTCTGAGTGCACTTTATGCACCGAACTCCAAATAAGTAGACAATTCCAATAAGAAGACGCCATAGAGGGCAATAAGTCGCCAAGTTTTTCGTTCTTAGTATCTTTCCCAACTTGATATCAGAACTTCTGGACTTGAGAAAAAACTACGAAAACAACTTTGTTATACTTTCAGAGACAGATCTTCTTTTCGAACTGCATAAGGCAAATGTAATACTTTGGTGGTTCTCGCGCGCGAGTTTTCGTGATTAAGTTTTTTTTTTACGTCGTCCTCTCTTGTTATAGCGATTTTCAACAAAGGATGAAACTTTAAGTTTTCTTTTCGCAAAGTTGGGAGACTTCTCCGGTTGGCTCATTTCCATGCGGAGAATTTTGAATTAAACAAAAAGTAAAATAAAAAAAATAAAGAGAGAGAGAAAGGACATTTTTTTGGAGCGCATTGCAGATAGTAGTTACGAACCTACATATTATTGATTTATTTCATATACACATAGGCTAAACGTATACCCCGGATTATATATTATGGTCTACTTAGAGAGTGATGTGGAACAAATGGATAAGTATAGGTACTCTAAACTTGTGGGTGAATTATATTGTGAAGGTCTTGGAGAGCCAGAGATCAAGACTGACTAATGTGATAGCTCGTGAGGTAATCAGGAAGAATATGTCGTGGCTGGTAGCTTCGAATGAACTGGCTGGCAGGCACGGGATAGTGTTAAGTATTAATCTGGACATAACTGTCTTGAAATTGTTTGGAAGGCAGTTATTCAATAATTGATTTGATTGCTGTCAACAATACCAATCTAACGTGAACGAGGAGCCTTCTTTTGAAAAATGATATTTACTTCTCGTTTTATTATAAGTTCGTAGTACTATGTACTTTTTATATTGAATGAATAGTTCAAAATAAACAAGGCAGGTTGTTGCTACACCAAGAAACGAAACTACTTAGGTAGTTACGTTTGCTTCTTTTTGACCAATACAACCGCTTAGAATGATAAGGGAATATGCAACATGAATTAAAAACCAGTTGCAAGGAAAAAAGTATGAATGAAAACACACCTTTCCACATGTGATACAACTTACTATTCCCGCCTTACAGATGAACAGTTCTAAAACTAGATAGGTAATCCACAATTTTCAACTCCCCAACACACATTTCATATGGTTTGTAAATCTTGCATTCGTGTTTGAGGTTGATAATAACTCTTCATATTACAAATAATGAACTATATTGTCCAGCTGTCACCATGAAGTAATGACGTAAATATATAATTCGAATGAAACGGGATTTGGGGACATAACACTGTCTTGAAATTGTTTTTTAAAAAATAACATCTGGGTCTAAAATTGGGATAAAATTGTAGTAACTAAATAACATAATTTAATGTCCAAAATTGAAATGAATAGAAATTAAAATCAATAAATAAACTATACAAATAAATTCGCGTTCGCGACAGAACCTAAAAGTATTATGCAGCAGATGAGCACAGAATTGGAATTGGAAAAAACCAGATTTCTCGAGAGTTGTAAGTTAAAGGCTGGTAATACCCGCTTTCATACTTTGTATCAACAGTTGGGCCCACCGAATTATAGAAAAGAGAATTGTCAGTCACTTTCTTATTAGAAATATTTGTAGAGCACGATGGGAAATGCACTAAATTTAAATTTTAAGCCGTGGATCTCAGGTGGTGTCTTTACTTGTCCTTTGTGTACTTCAGAGGATGATGAAACTGTTTTTTATTTACCATTTTTATTTGGCACACTACCATATTTTGAGGGGGATCCGTAAATCGCATTTCGGCTCTTTATATTTGTCCGATGACTAAGCACTTGAGTGCTTAAATGGCAAAAACTGTTTGGCCCTTGGGTGGTATATTGTAAGAGCTCTAAAGTACAGAAATGTTTTGGTTGTGGAATGGAATTTTTGTATCCTAATCGTATTATTTAGGTACCACAACTGTATAAGTATTAAAGATCATTAGTGAATCTATACAGATTAATATTATATTATTATGTTGTTTATGTGTGTATCCTTGAGTTTGCGAGTCTTTGAGCACAGTGTTATTCTCTCTACTTTGACTATGTGATTATCAAGTGTTACCATATTGAAATATAAATATCCGAATCCCGGCTCATAGCTCGGTGCTAAAGCCGTACGATGTTTTGTTCATTGATTTTGTATTAACATGTATTATTAAACAAAATATTTTCAAAAAATAAAAAATAAATAAATAAAATAATAATAATAATAAAATAAAAAAAGTGAAACGTGACTGTAAAATTTGGGGCCACGCAAAACTTGCACACGCAAAACCTCGCAAAACACGCGGAATTTTGTATTAATTATTGGTTAGTTCCAAAGGTCAAAAAGCGAAAAAAAACTGTCAAAAATCTATGTCTTGGGTCGAAGGAGCTGTTTTAGGTATAGGGACATGGGGTATATTCGGAATCAGCTCAACATTTCCTATAAGAATAGCTAATAAAATAATTTTGTCCACCTAGCATCGGTTTCTGGCGCGCTGTGCTTCGGGCAAAATCAATACTATGGAATATAGTTAATTTTAATAGATCTCTGAATATTTCAACTATCCAATCGACCAGTTCCCCGGGGCTTTATTATTTAAGCGTAGAATAATAAATTGATAAAACCAATCTGATTCTTAAATCTTACACCAAATGTAACTGCATAAAAACAATTTGACCATCTTGCGATTTTAACCAAGGGCTTATACTTTTCAGGTGTTGCATAATTGTGTAACGATTTTGCTGCTGATATCCAAGCTTGAAACAATTGCTAGAACCAGCATTTCCGGTTGTTTGAAGGTCCGAAAAGCTGTAAGACACGGGATATAGCTTTCCAACACGATGGAGTAAATGGATAATTTCTTCGACATGGCCGCAACGAATTATCAATAATTGGCTGTATTATGGAAATAGATTCAAATGGGTTCTTGAAGCTATTACGGCCTTGTTAGCGAAATATCGTTAACCACCACTTGATTCTAGCAGTATAGGATTGTGGAGAGGGGGGCAACGATTTTGCTAACTCATGCTCCGGAGTTTTCACGAAGAAATGCCCAAATGGGTTTCACATATAAAACTATTTATACATCATAATTATCCCTCATACGCTGACATACCCTAGGACCATGCCTACAGATAGGAAGCAAAGATAGTTCAAAATAGAATGACCAATGAATTCTATATGATTGTTTCAGTTTTCACATTAAGATGAAAAGTCGTATTCATTTGGAGGTAACGCGATTCATTTGTCCCTATCGTTCGATACTTTCCGCATTACTTAACGGAAATGAGAAGAATGTCATGTAGATAGATGAAGAGCATCCATTATTGACTTATAATTAAGATTATGATTAGAAATACTATCAAGAAGTCTTATAAAATAGTCTTGGATCATACAAGATCGTCCGGCAAATTCGTCGGTATCATTATGTTATAGACAGTCAATAATAATTACACTGCCCCCCAAGCTGCTTATTATGTATGTGTTATGTGTATTATCATGTATGCTTTCTTTGTTATATATTGTATCGTTATTGCAACATTCAACAAGTCTAAACCAGTTTAATAACACTGCCAGATAAAAAAATCAAAGCCGTGCCCTCACAAAACTGGTACTGGTCCTAGGGGTTTTCGAGGGTGCTGAATCCGAATCCGAAGCCCGTTTTTCACGCAGTATTACTATCTTACGATCTTTGATGGAATTTAAAGCTTGATCGTCTAATCAATAGATCTGCTAGCAGTGCGTGATTTTTCTACTCTTCTCGCGCATATAACTTTGGAAGTACAACGTACAGCGTTATCAATCTTTTGATATTAAATTTATCATTGACAAGCAAAAATTATTACTGATACTTCCAAGGTTTTCGAATTCTAGATTTTTTAAGATGTTAAGCCCTTTAATACAACCCTTTAGGGTTGATAAAAACTGATGCGTAGCTTTTAGGACCATCTAGACCATCTAGAATATTAACACAAGTTTCATATAGTTTGGTCTAGTACTTTTGGAGAAAAGCCGCGGACGGTGGACTGGCAGATTTTTTTAAAATCCGATTTTTGGATTCTACGCATCTTGAAACGTAAGCCAAAAAATTTTCAGGGAGTGTTAAATTTTTCTTTTTTTTGGTCGATCAGAAAGGTTTATTATTGAAAATAATTAACCAAAACTGTAGAAAAATCGTAAAAATGGTGCAAAACCACGTTTTTGACAGTGTTTGAACCAAATGCACGTAAAAGAGGCATTTCAGACCTAATTTATGTTGTGTAGGCGTGTTCAGAATTACATTTCCAACAAGAATATCACCATTTAATTGAACATAAATTACCCTGGAATTTAAGTGGTTTTTTCAAAAATGCATGTGCCATGTCTCAAAAATTAGACGTCTACGTGAAAAACGGGCTTCGTTCGGATTCTGATTTAGTACCCTCGAAATCCCCCAGGACTAGTACCAGTTTTGAGAGGGCACGGCTTTGACTTTTTCGTTTCGCAGTGTTATTAAAATGGTTTATACTTATTGAATGTTGCAATAGCGGTACAATATATAACAAAGAGATTATACATGATAATACACATAATCCAACATAATAAGCAGCTTCGTCGAAGGGCAATCTATTACGGAAATAATAATACCTACCTTTGTGTGATAATTTGAACGTTTTTTAAACTGATTTGTCTTATTTAAACAGATTTCCATTTCCAGTAGGTATTGATTTCCATAACACAAAGTTTTTCAATAAATATTCATTCGTCGATAGTCATTGTGCAGATATTGCGTGCTTGTTTGAAGTCAAATCCCAAGTCTCAAAGCAAAAATCCGGATTTCAAATTAGATATCAATATTTAAGTCGTAAAAAAAGACCTATCGATTGGAGTAAAATATAGGTCACACGACAGACAGATGGAAGGACTTCTCATCGTGGTGCCTCTTTGTAAACGAACCCCGCATTCAAACGCATCGTCAAACCTGCGTCCATTTTGCTGAAAACACTCGACACGAATTGACCTGTCGAACCGACAAAACGCTTGGGAAAAGGCTGACAAGGGAACCTGACCCCCTCCTATTTCCCCTCGAGAGAGGGCACTTCTATTTCCACTGACTGACCCCTCTCAATCATTTCATCTAGAAGCGGTGGTGGGGGTAAACGGAGCCGCGGGTTCGTCAATGAGAATGGGATAGAAGGGGGTGCCGTGTGTCTGCTAACGACAGTTTTGACGTCGACATCGCGTGACGTCTACGTGAAACTGGGGCTTCGAAAGGAGGTAAACCCAGTTAAAACTCCCACGAGAGGCTGGTTATAACCTCACATTTCTATAAAACCTCGGATCCCCTTAGCGAACACATTTTTTTGACTCTGGGGAATCCCAAATAAAACGGAACTCACGAGAGATCCATTATGGGGTATACTGAGTATAATGACAACCTAAATCCAGGAGCCTGGAAAGTAAAACTGAGAGGAAGGACAACAGGCCTTGTAGTGAATGGGCGAAATTCGTAGACGGTAGTTGAGTCTGAGTGTGCCCCTAAGTGTATCTTTTAAGGGAATCCATGCACTCAGCCCGATTCATAGACGTGATTTGAGAGCAACCCTGAGGGTGCACTGAGTGTGCAACTCTAATGCACACTCAACGGGATTCCAAGGAACAAGGATTACGGCACAAAAAGTAAAAACTCAAAGAAAAGAGTAACCTTTGAGAACTGTTATTGAACAGTGTAGAATACAAGAGGGGATTTTTCCGTTCCTTTTCCCTCAAATCAGAGAAACTTCCCCTACAACATGCTGATAGGGCTGCCAAAATAAGTTGAAAAAGCGTTGAGTGTCCCGAGAGTGCCCTCAGAGTCAACCTCATCTAATCTGAGTGTGACCCTAACTGCAGAGTGAACCACCCCACTCAACTATGAATTCGTACCAGTGAGTGGAGGGTGACCCTTCATTTTGGAAAGTGTGAGCAAACACATACACTCAGGCTTTGTCTATAAATTCCACCCTTGTATCTAATTGGCTGCAGGGAGATCGGTGCATCCACTCTCACATATGAATTTTGCCATCATATTTCCTCTACCTACCCAAACCTATCTCTTGACATGATTATCCTGATTGCTCCAGCTCTTCCATCATCCTTCAAGAAAGCTTTCCCAGCTTTCATTCCTTAGCAGCAGATGACCGTGTCTGTAGGGCACTGGTGCCTTTTTTAATCTTTCGAAGTACTACGGTGCCTGGGTTCCTCAGGACTTAGATCTTTCCTTATAAGAACGTAAGTATGACAGTGCCCTAGGTTCTTCGGACTAATGTTCACAACCTGCCTCCTTAACAGTTTGTTTTCCAACGGTGTCCTGGTTACTCCGAGGAAATGATTAGGTTCCATCTTTCCATGATCGTATGCTGAAAGTTCGATAACGGTTTTATCAGTTCAGGTTTCATCACGAGCAAATTCATGTTTATTGCTCAATTTCAATTCGCTAGACTCAACCACCCCGAGTTCCGATTCACCAGACTCACTTAGCCAATTAACTGAATTTACCATGAACGCAACTACGGTTATTCGTCCGTAAAAGTACGTACATTATAATGCAGAAATTAAAAAAAATTGGCTCATATAATCCTGCTGCATTACTGCAACTTTTTATTTCAGTTGTTTCAGCGAGCAATCGAAAACCATTTGCAGGGTTTCCCACCAACTGAGAGCGTGATAACGTTAAGATGGCTATGACTCTTCGCATTTGTGTCACTCATTTCAATTTCGGGGACCTCTCGCGGAAATTCTCCGCGTAATAAGAAGGACTTTAAGGGACGTAAACTGCTATCCTTTCCGCCCCCTCCTCCCCTCCTGAGTGCCTTCACACAGCCCCCTTACCCTGAGAAAAGGGGAGAATTTAAAGGGCAAACATTTAAAGGCTGAGGGTAAAAACAGGCACTCGAGAGGAAGAGAAAACCGTGCACTCGAGGGGAAAACAAGCTCTTCTGAGGAGAAAACAAAAGAGGGGGCCCCTCCTTTATGCGATTTATTCGTACAATTATAGGAGACACTAACTTAGACCTTAATACTTCCTGGCAGAAGGCACTTATACCCTTAAGTTGCAGAAGTGTGTGTGTGTACAATTGTATTCTCGTGTGAGAACTGTATTTCCGCGTTGAGTGTGAGAGGAGCGTATTTTCGCCTGTGGAGTCAGGATGTTTTTAAGCAGAAGTTGGCAGTTTCCTTTCGGGGTCTTCCTTCCTGCGAGCATCGTCGCTTTTTCGGTGACAATTCCTTGAACCCTTTCCCCAACTTCCTTCCTTGCGTTTTAGTCTCTTTCCACCTACGTTCCGATTTCTCGGGAAAGGCTGTTTTAGTGGCTAAATGATTGCAGAAATAAATCTCCATGGTTGGAGTGGTTTAAGGGTATGAGATTCATTTATTGGCTTTTCCTCATCAAGTTTTATTTCACAACTCCAAGTAGTTTCGCCTCTGTGGGAAGCCTCATCAGAGATCTAGAATTTAATATATAGGCTACCCTTAACTCCAAGTTCTCATACAGATATAGTAGTGCTTAATATTGCTAAGCTAGTAGGTACTCTACAGGTGGGGAGTGTAAGTAGGTACTTAAACATATACACATTCTAAAACATAACGACAGGTATATGGACAAACTAATGAGATCTCATGCACCTATGCGAACAGTTTGTATCCCTATTCACAACATCTCAAACAACATCATCATAAAACTGGAACAGCTGATCGATTTTAACTGTAACCTTGATGTAGGTGGGTCATCTAGAAGTCACGGCTGACTTCGCAGTATAATAACCAATGATAGAACCAACAACAACTGGAAATGTGCCGCTCATCCAATGAATACTGTCCATTTGGTTTTCAGAGCGATTTTCACTCGGACGGCTTGTTAAAAAACCGGAGACCTGGTAACCCTGCCTAGAAGTGAAAGTAGTGTCCTACGTGGCTCCGCCGCGAGCGTCAAGCCGTGCGTTAAAAACAAGCGTTGGCACGCTGCAGCGTCATGCCGCGCCGGAGAAAAACATTGTGTCCTACGTGGAAACGCAAAAACGCTTCGTAATTGAACCTGTTCTATTCTCATCACCTGTGTTTTCAACTTCATTTTTTTCAATTTGATTTCGCATTCATGCCGTCGATCAACAAGTTTGAGCTGCTGACCAGCTCAACGGCTCTTTCGTATTATTTAGCTGTAAATAATTAAAAAAAAGGAGACCGGCCGAGGAAATACTTGAAAGCCGGAGCGAGTTCCGTGAATTTCATCACTTACACTCCAATAATCTTAAAAGAGTTTCTGAAAATTTTGTGTGATAATCTTCCATAATGAGGTTTTATCATACATATAAAAAAGACCTTTCAATTATCACTAATTTCAGTGATTAATTTAGATCAGTGATAATTTAAAGGTCTCTTTTGTATGCTAAAACCTACTTATACTCCAAACTGAGGGAAAATGAATAACACCTTAAATCATATGCAAGAATGACAGTAAAAATTTTCGATTACATCGTGAAAAAATCAAGCAAGAATTTTACCATTTATATTCAACAAGAATTTTAATTCGTTACAATGATTTTAAAAAAGATAACAACAAATATTCGGTAGAATCCAAAATTTTATTTGTATGGCAGAATAATAGGAACTACAAGAAAGATTTCCAGAAATATTGCTCAAATTTCAAAACAATCAAACATAAATATACTCTGAACAATTGATAAAATTTACTCACATGAGCATGACTCAAACCTTCGTTTTTGGTTTTACCATTGTCTAGAAACACTAGACAATATATTGTAATTTTCTTCGAAACTGGGCATCTCCCGATAAAGGTGTATAATAAATGTAATAAATGTAGAACTGGCCGTTTCTATATCAGTTGACTCCATTATCACAGAATAAAACGTGCGGAAAAAGTACGAAAACAAGTTCAAAATGTCGAAAGAGGTTAGAAAAACATCATATAAACGCGTTTGACGCGCGGCAAACGCGATAAAAATCAAACCGAAGCGTTCAACGCCGTCAACTTTGTCACTTGACAACTTTCACAAATTTCATTGGTCCACCATTCGAACGCGTAAACGCCTGAACGCATTGACGCGTGCGGCTAATCCACGTAGGATAATGTACAAATGGTACAGTGGCAGAAAGTAAGCGGAAAAGTCCAAAATCTCCTTCTGAAACGCCGGAAGAAGTGTTTGGGAGTCGTGACTGATTTACCTATCATTTCCTGGGCCGTGAAGGATTTTCAAAGCCCTTTACCTAGCGGCTTTCCACAAACCAGACGACCAATAGCAAGGTCTCATCTACTCAGCACGGAGTACTGTTTTAATCATAGTCGCTAATCACGTTTTTACATTTTAAATAAACTATTTGAAATTTATTCGTTAAGCTCAATTTTATGTGTTTTAATGAGTAAAACTAGCTGGTTGAAATGTAATACTTCGTAATAACGGAGTTGGCGAGATTTGAGAGTTACCATTTGATTCAGTGTGAAGCTGATTGAAAACACATATTATCATAATGGGTCCAAGAAAATCCTCGATTTCATCGAAAAAAACAAAAAAAAAAAAAAAAACAAGTTTTTCAACGTTAAAACATGATTTTCAACCTTAATTAGAAAAGTGAAAGTAAATTTGACTATATACAGGGTGTCCCCGGAAAGGTTACACCCTCCTTCATTCCCTCTTAATTGAGTGTAAAAAATTGGGCCATTCTTTATAATTTTTTACGTAGATCTTTGAAAAAATACTTTCGCGCGCGCCAATTGATCCGATAGTCGCGCAAATGACATAAACTTTGTTTTTTCAGATAGGTACCCCCATTTTTTATTGCAGATTCGAATTTTAGGTGAAATTTCATGAAGAAATGACCCATCACCCGATTTGTTAAGTGCGCGAGAGTGAGTGAGCAATTGTGAGCAATTCCGCTCTAAAAGTGCAAAAATTGTGAAATACTGAGTTTTTGACGATATTTAATATTGTCACATGTAAAACATGATTTTGGGGTATATTTCCGTGCTAAACCTCATAAAATAAGGTGCATTTATTGATAATTGTAACACCAACTTGGTAAACCACCGAAAAATCTACCAGAATTGCACTTTTCTCACTCATTTCCGCACAGCACAAAGCGTACTGAAATGTAGTTATTTCGGAGTTTTCCCAAGTTGGTATTGCATGCATCAATAAATGAACATAATTACGAGGACCAGCACGTAAAAATACCCCAAAACCATGTATATATCAGTAGGTATTTCACAAGTTTTGCACTTTTAGAGCGGAATTGCGCCCGTTTACGCGCACTTAGAAAATCGAGTGATGGGTCATTTCTTCATGAAATTTCTCGTAGATTTTGAATCTTCAATAAAAAATTGGGGTTCTCATTTGGGAAGACAAAGTTCATGTCAATTGCGCCGGTTTTGGCGCATGTGGCGAGCACGAAAGTATTCTTCCTGAGATCTACGTAAAAAATTATGAAGCATGGCGTTGGTCCCAATTTTTTACGCTCAATTCAGGGGAAATGCAGGGAGGGAGGGGGGGTGGGTCTAATAAAATAATTTTGATTCTGAAAAATCGAGTTTTGGACCACAGTGCGTCGTTAAGTTTCTGGTTTGCTACGTTGCTACATTGCTCCTTCGCTACGTTGCTTACCCTATTCACCTTATTTTCTCTTGGTTTTCCCTTCGGAGTTTACTCTTCCTTCCCGGTTCGTTGAGTCTTTCCGTTCTCCTGATTACGTCAATCTTAATCCTGTTCCCCGATGTGAAAGGACATTGAACGATCCTGACACTGCAGAGCGGTGTACAGTGGAAATGTTTGGATTTTCGGATGAAAAACCTAGAGCGAGGCTTGGAACCGGTCTCCTAACAAGTTATATAAACTTTTGTAAACCCTAGCGAATTCATTCATACCCATCAAGTCGCATGGGAAGTATAGTTCCGTAACTTTTTAACACAATGACATAAGTAGAAGCGGTTGGTGACAAAATGCAGAGTTGAAAATGTTTATAAATCCAATCTTTATTACACCCGAATTCCTGTGTTGGCTGTTCTATACTCCGGCCCGTATAGAGGGAGTGGGTACTGGGTATATTACCCCCGGGGCCTGGATTTCCTTTGAAAAGAGAAAAGAAGGGAGCGAGAAAGAAATTGAAAGAGAAAACATGCCAAAGGGGACTGACATCAGAATAACAAACAAAAAAGCACGTACTTGTTTCAAAAATTTTCGGGATCCCGATTTCCCTTCACGGAACTTGTGATTTCGCATGTTTCGAAAATTGACAACAATTTCATCGCGCTTAAACTCGAAAAGTATAGCTGAATTCCACTTGCCGGTGACAAGAAGCTTTTGACTTGAATACTGTGAATAATTCCCTTTAATCAGCTTTTTTCTTTCCTTCTTTGCACAATCGATTAATTTAATTCTATCTTTTGTAGACATGAGGTGCTTCCGCCATAATAATTGTAATATCCAGATATAAGTTGATTTTGCTGAACTCCGCCAAAGAGTTCTCTTGAACTTGTACTTCAGTGGGCAATTTCAAATAAAATAGTAAGTACATTATATCTTATTTTTACCTTCATATCTCATTTATTTTTGTTGTACTATATGTTTCATTTATAAATACTTTATTGCCAAGAAATGGCTTTGAACTAAGAGTAGAACTTGAATGGGTCTCCCTCATTCCAGTCCAGGAGGTTGAAGCCCTTTTCAGCTGAGTGTCGGACAGAGTGATGAACAAAAATACAAATACAGACTTCCTTTCATACTCATTCGGGTGTTTGAAAAGTAAAGATATCCAGGAAAGTACGGATATTTCACGATTGCCCTGTGTCTAATTGTGTTTCGCTAATTTGGACTAATTACCTCGCCAAATTGGCAGCCGTGTTGGGGATTTTAGAGGTAATTTTTAATTAAATCTTTTGAATGACCGTTGTAATGAGGTGATTGTCAGGAACGCTTTGATAACTCCTCTGCATCGAGTCAACAAACGTTCGTTAACTTACCTTAACGAGCTCAGAGAGAATTTACCAAGAGACGGAACTCTAAAAGAAGAGGGAATTAATAACAGTCTCTGCTACATTCAAAACTGCTACTTATTACCATAACCAGCAAAAAATTTGTCGTGCACGCTCTACGTGAGTATTTTTATGAAGTAGAGATCAAATTGAATAAGTTATCTTGGAATCTTTTTGGGAGGCCTTCCGCACTGACAGAATTTACCAGCAGCCCAACAATAGTTTCAGTTCAAAATCGGGATCTGAAGCTGTCAATATTTTTCGGCATGTTTCATATTAAATTTCACCTCCTAAGATTTTATTTCTTCCACGCTTTTTTAAAAGGTTTTTTGTATTAAACCTTATCAGGTTGTATGCAGATAAATTTACGTTCATACAACTGTTGTTGCTCAAGACATTTTCAGCTGGTTTTATGTACTTCCGTTAATTCTGTAGATGTTACATTTCAAAGCCCAATATAAATTCATGGAATGGGTATAGCTGATGTGCTTTTATGCGATTATATACCAAAATTTCAACAAAAGCTACATTACCAATTTGTCTGTAAAATTTTAACTTAAACGGAGAAGAACATAGATTTGGTTCAGGTAGATTGGATTCAGGCAGCTGAATGGCTCCTTATTGTAATTCCAGACAGTCTACAGAGGCTTTATTTCGAATTTCATCAGCAAATTGCCACATTTCAAGCTAATGTCTCCACATTAGAGTTGTATAGCAAATCTGCACAGGCTTTATTTAAACTTTCATCTTCTGCAGGAGGGGGTGGTAGTGAATTTTAGCGTGTCCAAGAGGAAATAAATAGAGGTGCTGACCCCCCCTCCTCCCTCCACCAATGATCGCTAGTTAAGTTCAAGACTATTCGCATTCTGCCAGACCCTATGATCACAAACACAAGGTTCTCATTATTTCCACGTACTCGTTCCTACTGCTCTCTTACTGGTTTGAGTGGGTTACTCCACAGCACTTTTCAAACTAGTTGTCTGTAAATTAGATACTGGAAAGGTGCCATACAGCTGATTGATGAGTCTCAAGAGGCTGTCATTCTCCGTCTTAATATGTACAATACTACTATGAATGAAATTGGGTTGAGCAAACATTGATTGGTTGTGGTCCATGTCTAAAGCTAAATGTTGAAACCTCAATCAGTCATCACGGATTCACTTCACGTCAGAATCGTTGCTTGAACAGAAATTACGAGTACATCAGTTGCAAGGCTCTACTAGCTGATCGGAATGCCTTCTTACCTCTACATCCTAATTCAGTACTCCTTCAGTGAATCCGACTAGAAGCGTA
Source organism: Adelphocoris suturalis (assembly GCA_030762985.1). Taxonomy (NCBI): domain Eukaryota; kingdom Metazoa; phylum Arthropoda; class Insecta; order Hemiptera; family Miridae; genus Adelphocoris; species Adelphocoris suturalis. The sequence goes on from CM061042.1 coordinate 21,227,458, forward strand.
ACGCCAAAGCACTTTTCAAATTGTCTCTTGTTAATTTGATACAGGGAAGGTGCCATAGAGCTGGTTGAATAGAGAGGTTGTCATTCTCCATCATACGTTGTACAATTATGAATGAAATTGTGTTGAGCAAACCTTGTTTTGTAGTTGCACATGTCTGAAGCTAAATGTTGAACCGTCTATCAGCTACCACCAATTCACTTCACTTCAGAATCGTTGCTTGAACAGAAATTACGGGTACATCAGTTGCAAGGCTCTACTAGCTGATCGGAATGTCTCCGTACCTCAACATTCTGACTCCGCACCCCTACACTCCTTACGTGAACATGATTATTTTCACACCATAGATTGAACTGGATGAAAATTAGCCTCAAGCTCTTGTCAATGAAACATTTGAGCTGAATCAAGCTTTTTTAACATCAGGTTTATAATGTTTGAATGTTGTTTTTATGTATGGTTGTTTTCAGTCGTTATACGAAAATAATATGGAAAATTCTGGGTTCCACTTACCCCGGATCACCTGACTGTGCACTCCTCCACACTTTACGTGAATCTCACATTTTCACACCATAGATTCAGGTAGATAAAAATTAGCCTCAAGCTCTTCCAGCGGATCGTCAAAGCTTTTAGTGAATTCCTACGTAAATTTACACTGATTAGGAAACATTTCAACAAAGGTCGGGGTTTGTTGAAATTTACCACCTGATTGATACTCACTCGGTTGAAAATCAACAAAAAAGACTTACGTGTTGAGAGAAGTTCTAAATCGATTAATCTAATTGTCAATAAAACATTTGGGTTGAATCAAGCTTTGTTCACTTCAGGTTTATAGTGTTTGAATGTTGTTTTTATAAATGGACCTACACTTAAACAGCATTAATTCCGGAGGGGAGCTTAGACTACACGATCTCCAACATGTTGACTTCTAATGTTAGCATTTCCCCCAGAGCCTTTGATTTAAGTTTACCGAGTAATTTCACGGTAGAACTCTCCCCCTGATCAGAGTGAAGGGAATCTCTTGTTTTTTGAAGCGATAGGGGGGGGGGGGGGGGGGGGTCAGCCCGTTCGGCGCAGTTTATTTTGCTTCGTTAAAACTAATGAGCCGTCGACCTGGCACTAACGACTTTACCTTTGCTCCTGGCCTTCCTTTCGCTCAACAAAAGGCCTTTTTGAGGGGTTTGCGGAGGGGAGTTTGTGTTTTGCGGGTGACGCACCAAAGGCTGCCCCCCGGGCTACGGCTCACCGCTACATCTCCGACGGAAACTAAACGTTTGCTCACCGTTCCACATTGGTCTCTACGTCTATGTAGATCTTTGGGTTCTGTTTCCCTTTCACACCTGACAGGACATAAGCTGCCCCAGTGTGGACTAAATATGTCCCAGTTACTGGAAAATATCTAGGAACAGAAACTAACGCAAAGTTGCGCAACCAAACGCAAAATAGCCCTGTGATCTCTCATCTCAATGGTTCTCGGGGTGTTATTATTCCCCAATAATTTCCCACACTAAAAAATAGAGTGCACATAATGCCACGTGGCATCGTACAACAAATGTATCAAGCCATTTCACACTCTTGAGAATTTCGGACTTCAACTTTAATTTTATTTTTATTTATTCATTTTCTATTTCATTTTATTTATTTGTTTTAAATTTTTTACCGAATTTTTGTTGAAAATAACGCTATTGCAATGTCTCCAAAAATTTAAAATAAAATGTTTTGAAAATTTTCATCATTAAAATTTTGAGACATTTTGAGACGAATTAGCGTTTAACGCTTTTTAATATGTTAATATATATGTGTGTATGTTTTTCCTTTCAGACGATAATTCTGTACATCAGAGGTAAACCATCATAAGTGCTCCCCTCTCCTTGATAACTGATGAAAATTATGAAAACAATGTTCATAACATTGGAGGAACACTTTATGAAATAAAAGTTCCAGTCACGCAGCATGATCATTTGAGCGAATTTTCCTAAATTATCGTACTATATTATGTTACATCGTGTTCAAAATTGAGGACTTTGAGTGAGAAGAAATTGCTAACTACCAATTTTATAGCAAAAAGCTCGTTGTAAATAACAATATGCTATTCAAAATGAGATTTGAATTTCTAACTTTACTGCAGTTTTTACAGATTTCAGCGAATTTTCGCCAAAAATGAAGCTATTGCAATGGTTTTAAAATTTTAAAATCAAAATTTTCTTCATTGAAATTTGTTTTGTGACATTCTGGAACTATTCCTAAATTTTAACACTTTTTTATATGTATATGATCAGTTGAGTGAGCGAAATGTTCCCATGTTCACCCTAGGACGTTGAAATTTGATAGGGAGATGTCTGGGACATTCAGGGACAATTGAAATAATGGGCTCTCTCCTGATCAGCTGATTGAGCTAAATTCTCTCCTGTGCACCCTAGAAAGTTGAAATTCGATAGGGAGACTCTTTGGAACATCAAGAGACGATTGAAATGATGGGGTCTTTCTATCGGCTGATTGAGCTAAATTCCCTCCTATTCACCCTAGGAAGTTGAAATTTGATAGAAAGACTATTTGGGACATTCAGACTCGATTGAAATGATGGGCTTTTTCCTAATCAGCTGAGGGAGTTAAATTCTCTCGGCCCAAGAAAGTTGAAATTTGATAGGGAGGCTCCCCGGGACTTTGAGACGAATGAGGTTACCAATATTGTTCTCAAAATAGCGTTACCATGCTTGATATGGTTTGCTTGTTTTTATGGCCGAGTATTCAGCATAAAATGTCGGCATAAATCGATAGCGAAATGGAATTTGAAACGGACATGGCGTTTGGACCACCTACTCATTGCAAAAAGACATTCGTTTCCCAATGCATCAGCATGAAGCTTTGATACTATGCCGATTTTTTACCTATAAATTGTGTCTTTTTTATAATTTTTGTGAAATTTAGAAATCTAAAGAGAAAAATGTTCAACTGTCACATAATATCGAACTAAAGGCCAAAAATTTACTGGTCGAAGAAAAGTTTAATTTAAAAACCACTCTTCTTAAAAACTCGCTCCTCTCGCGGATTTCGCAAAACCGGGACGATATCGAGTCCCGAGGCGTCTTTTTGGGACACTGTAATATAGAGAGGAAAACCGGTGACAGTCCCGGTTTTACCCTAAACCCCGCACCAATAAATTGTGAATAAGTAAGTATTTGTACGAGTATATATACTCGTACTCCCGCTGACAAGTTCCACCACGCTGCACTGCACAGTATTTGGCCCCAACGCGCTGTGGTTCAAAAATTCAATCTAGCCTGACAAAATTAAATTTCCTCGTCGAAAAATAACTTCCCAAAAACGAAACTACTTACAAATAATGTAAATAATAATGAATGAATAAATAAGTAATAATATACATTCCAAGTTTGGTATGCATCCGAAATATTCCGCTGCTGATTGCGATTCTGGATAAATTTCAACTCGTCAGTTATAAATGGTCATCGTGGTACCTCAGGAGGGTCATCCTTGAAACCCGCTTCTCCCAACAAGGACACTTATGGATAAGTGAGTTGAGGGAGGTCCCACCATAATATACTTTCCTCATAAATTTCCGTCAAGGGAAAGTTCTGACGAACAATAACTCACCCCCACTCCACCCTGCTCTCGTAATGGTTACTGGAGGGGGACTTCGTTTTTCCGGGCAAACCAAACTTTTCTCATTACTCGAGTTATACTTCAGTCGAAATATGAAGTCCGCGGACCTTCTTGTTCCTTCACTTAACGAAGCTTCGTCAAGATGCACATTGGTACTTAGAGGAATTGACTTAATATTAGAGCCCCAATCAGAATATCTGTGTAATGGGTAATTTGAATGGCTATTTTTTTATTTTTTTTTATTTATTCATTTATTTTTTGCTCAATTGAAAGAGCTGAGATATAGCTTTCCCAAAAGGTTCCATATGATGGGCATCAGACTAATAAAACGGCTAAAGAAATTCATTGCGCGATGATGTCACGACGCACAAGTCCTGGGGGTATTGGTGGACAAAAGTCCGAAACCACGAAACTCTATTGCATATTGCGGCTGTAATACCCTAACTAATAGCAGAAACTAATAGAAATACAATAAACGGAGAAATGAAAATCATTTTATGGCCTAATTGTTTCATTTATGAAGCTAAAAATAATAATAAGATGATTTTGGTCTAATGGGTGGCAATTTTGCAGTAATCGTATTAAAACCCTCATATTCAATTTCATGTTATATTTAGAAACGAGGAAGGTATAAATATTACCGTATGTCACTCGGCTTTTACGTTTCACGGTCATTTTTCAATGAAAACTCACTGTTTCAAATCATGCAAATCGCTTCCAAAAATTGATAAAAATTATTATTGGCAGAGGTTTGCAGAATGAGCTGGTTGAAAATTCAAATTTAGCATTAAATTGTGATAAGCATGCTTTTAGTTTGTAGACTTAACGAAACCGGTACTCATACTTTTTTTGAATGAAAAAATAACACTGATTTTAAATATCCATTTTATTCTATTTCCGGATCTAACTCAGCAGATGTGGAAGGCTATAGATTTCATGATTCGTTTCTGGACGTTCCCAAGGTTCTCCATTTCAAATTTTAGGTTCATAGGTTCATTAGCGAAGAAATTAGCTCCGGGGCTCACTCAGCTGATCTAAGGGGCATCAGACTCTGATTCGTTTCTAAATGTCACAAGGGAAATTCCAAATTTCAGCTCCATACGTTGAACAGTAAATAGATTAGCTCCTGAGCTCTCACAGCTGATCTAAGGAGCTTGAAAATGTATAATTAATTTCAACATATTCCAGCTTACTATTTAAAATTTCAGCTTCATAGGTAACATAGCATAGAACTCCCCCCCCCCCCACCCCTCACTCAGCTGATGTGGGATGGCTCTATTTCATGATTCATTTCTGAACGTCCCCAGGGCTTTCCGTTTCAAATTTCAGGTCCATAGGTTGATGAGAGCAGAAATTAGCTCCGGAGCTCACTCAGCTGATCTATGGGGCATAATTCGTTCGCAATTTAGGGGGCAATTTATTGTTCGTTTCTAGATGTACCTAGAGGCCTCCATTCCAAATTTTAGAATCATACGTTGAATGGTAAATAAATTAACTTAGGAGCTCACAAAGCTAGGCGGTTCCAGAATTTATAATTAACTTCTAGATGTTTCAAGAGGCCTCCATTTCAAATTCATAGGTTGAATAGCGAAGAACTTAGCCCCCCTCCTCACTCAGCTAATGTAGGGGGGGGGGGGGCTCTAAATTTCATTATTCATTTCTGAACGTCCCCAGGGCTTTCTGTTTCAAATTTTAGGTTCATAGGTTGAAGAGAGAAGAAATTAGCTCCTGAGCTCACCCAGCTGATCCAGGGGGCATTCGAATTTACAATTAATTTTTGATGTTCCAAAAGCGTAGAAATTAGCTATGCATCTCACTCAGCTTTTATGGGGAGATGCGTTCCATGATCCGTTTTTAGACGTCCCACGGTTTCTTCAATTAAAACTTTAGGCTCGAGGTTAGAATAACAATATTTAAATAAGCTCCATAGGTTCAATTTCAATAGAAATACACTGGAAACTTCTACACTCATGGTAATTAGTTTTTAAACAAAACATGTGCTAACTGTTATGTCAGTAGCTCTGTTATTCGTACAGTGACAGAGTTATAATGAAGAGGAAAATTTTCATTAAATTGAGAGCTTTTCACCGAGTGATGATTGATTTTTGTGCGTTTAACGGGGAAGAAGGTGAACAACCGTTACAACGGAGTCGTACGTGAAAATGATCAGAAAGTTTTAGTGACGGTTTCGTGGGTAAATTTTAGCGCATTTTATTATTTAAAAAAGCGCTATTGTATTAATTTTGTCCGTTTATGAATGCGTGTATGTATATCCTCGTAACAGCGCCTCAAACCGAGAATGACTGGTTCGCATTGGACAGGATGGGCGGGAAAATGATCAGCTAGTAAATTAAAATAAATTGGTTTAAAAAATCGTCATTAATAATAATCATCAGCGTGAGCTGATTTCGTGATTTAAAATATACAGTGCTATTCATTCTACGAAGCTGAAATTTGGAACGGAGCCTCTGTGAGCCAAGTGGCATAGGAGTTTAACGTGCCAAACCACTCCAATCAGCTGAGTGAGTTCTTAACGCTAATTTCTAAGCTATTAATTTATCCTTAGAAGCTGAACTTTGAAACGGAACCTATGTGAGACGTAGGATAGGAACTTCCTGAACCACCACAATCAGCTTAGTGAGCTTTTAACGCTAATTTCTAAGTAATTTATCCTACAACGCTGAAATTAGGAATGGAACCTCTGTGAAAAAAGTAGAGCAGGATTTTACGTACCGAACCACCCCGATTAGCTGAGTGAGCTTGTAACGCTAATTTCCTAGTTCAAACGCTGGACGTCCCCCCGAAATTCTTACTTCGTCATTCTTTGTGAAACACTATTCTACTTAAAAGATAATGCACTTAATATGTGGCTCACTACGTAAGTAGGTAGGAAAATAGGTCTCCGTAAAAAACGTATTCTACGTTATTAAGTATATATCAACAAAAGTTTTCTCATTAGGTCCATTACCACGGCTGAGGTATTTGTTCTCCATTTTCTAAGCCTGTGTAATTATTGACAAAGGAATAATTAGCACTCATGTCGAGTGAAATAATTCAGTGCGGAAGAACTCTTTCCCCAAATCGATCGTACAGCTCTGCTTCGAGGACGCGAGGTGGCCATTAAAGCGGTGGAACTGGGGAAAAAAAAATAAAAATAAAAGGAAGACAGGGGATTAAGAGGAAGAAGATTAAGCGTCGAGATTAACAGGTAGGATTAAAAGAGAAGAGGGCAGGAGTTCTGAAAAGAAACTGATGGGAGTTGAACGGAAAAATCCGACGAGAGAAGTGTGCGAAAAAAGAGGGGCGAGAAAGACTTGGGGAACAATGGAGGCCCCGAGGATGAGTAGGCGGGGGGGGAGGGGGGGTAAAGTGGGGGATTTAATGGGGAATAGAAGGATGTGGTTGGGGCTGGCATGATTGAGGTGAAATGAGGATTTCAAGTTCTTAAAGGTTGGTTCACAAGTTACACAAGCTACTGCAGACGTTAAATAGTGAATTTAATAGGATAACTTCTTGTTAGTTTTCATTTTAGACACATAGTGATGAAATTTATTGAATTGTTTCATTCGGTTCCAGACATAAGTGCTGCTTTTACTGTTGAAAACGGACAAATACGCCATTGCGGAAGCGAAGCGCCGTTCTTTGCTTACACCGAGCTTCAGTTCACCTCCCATCAACATCATTCTGATCTATTTGTCATACTAATCTATGTTTTACTATAAGGATTGATTCAGGATATTTTTTCATTTTGAGATGCGAGCATGCTAGCATTCGGATCACCAAACTATGTACACCATTCTGGTGTATTTGTCCTCATACTAGCATCGCATTCATCATTTCTCAACGTTCATCATAACCATCGTACATTGTCTCAAAACGACAATCTAGCAGAGAAGAGCAATCGGTAACAAAGTATCGATTTTTGAAATTGATGTTAAACATTTAATTTAACATTCAAAAATGATTGATGGGCTAAACACACAATTTTCCTGAAAATTTCGTTGAAAACCAATAGAAATTATGGAAAGTATGGCTATGGAAAACAAATATAGACAGACAAGCGCTCGAGCATGCGCACAAATCAATTGAATATTTGATCAGAAATTGTTGCACGAGCGAGGGCATGAGTTAACTAAATAGAACAGAACAATAAATTAGAACAATAAATAAATAAACAATTTCAATTAATAAATAAGAACAATTTCACCGTTTGAGTCAATCGCGTTAAAGCGACACTCACCGCGTTTACGCGTTCAGACGGCAGACCAATGAAATCCGCGGAAGCTGTCACGTGAACCTGCAAGCGCGGCGACGCGACGGCGTTGAACACTTCGGTTTGGTTTTCATACAAGTTTGATTTCTATCGTGTCTGCAGCACGTGAATTGCCTTTATATTTGATGTTTTTCTAACATCATTAGACATTTTGAACTTGTTTTCGTACTTTTTCCGCACGTTGTTTTCTGTGATAATGTAGTTAGCAGAAATAGAAACGGCCAGTTCTACATTTACCATACAACTTTATCGGGAGATGCCCAGTTTCGAAGAAAATTACAATATATTGTCTAGTGTTTCTAAACAATAGTGACAACAAAATGCGAAGGTTTCAGTCATGCTCATGTAAGCAAATTTTATTAATTGTTCTGAGTATATTTATGTTTAATTGTTTGGAAATTTGTGCAAGTTTTCTTGAAATCTTTTTTGTATGAATGAAATGAATGAATGAATTTTTATTCAGCTCTCTCGGATAAAAATCCATAAGCAGAGGAGGTAGTACAAAAAATTTACAATTTACAATTGTGATCATTAGCACAAAGCAGTAGTTACATAAATAAACTTGTTCTATGAAAAACGCAACCCGTTCGACAGAAATATAGGGGGAAAAACGAAACATAATTGCATGTGAGGGTCAGAGGATCAGGCCCCATCTGCATAAATTGAGATAACCAACAACAATTACTTTGAATTTTAAATAAAAACGTCCTAAGAAAGAAAGAATGAGCTGTTAAGAAAAATTGCCGCTAGATTGAACTACATGTTACAATACAATTAATAAACAAGTTGCTAGGAGAAATTGAAGAAGAACATAATTCTTATATGCCATCTATTACGATATCATTTATATATATATTCTTGTATCTTAATAGAAAAACAAATAAATCCAAGAGAAAAAACTTGAGCAATCATTAGTGAAGTTAATAAAGTAAGAGGAAACATAATATTACATAGTATACCACATTGGAAACAAATTGTATTATGAATCTAAATGAACAGAATTATATAGAAAGAATTAATGCTCTCACTTCTGACACTTCTCTTAAATATTTATTAATGCTGAAAGCAATGTTTTTTGGAGCTGAGTTTAAAATGCGGAGTACCTGAGCCTCCTCATCAAGGGGGAACGCAATTAGTGGGACGATAAATTTCAAGCGGGCAGTAGCATACATGGGACAAGAAAGCAAAAGATAGGCCAAGTCGTCCAGAACTCCCCAATTACAAACAGGGCACGTTGCCTCCGGATGTAAGACAATTATTCCACCCCCACGAGGATCCTGGCATTATATTTACCCAGCAGTCTCAGCTGTGCGTGAACTCGGGTCAGATGAATTGGCTAATCATTCAGGAGGTAGGTAGCTCTAAAGAGTACGGGGAGATTGTGCTCTCGACAACCTTATTCAATACCAGGTATTTCGAATTCCGGCACTCATCCAGATCACGCTGATTAACCCTAGCCTCCATTTCGTGGGCGGCTCCATTTATATCCCAATGCTTAATCCAATCAAGTACATTAGTGACATCCCTGGCTTCACTGACCTCACAACCAACGGACCTCAAAGCAAATGCTAGTTGACAAAAGCAGTTATATCGTGCGTCACATCCACCACGACCGCTTAGTATGATCATCCGATCTAGACAGATCCTAGCATAACGCTCCTTGGGCAATGAGGCAATGAGGCCTATGCGGCCTTGATCCAGCGCATAGCTCACACAAGGACCCAGAAAAACAGAGGAGGCATTCCAGTCTCTGCGCTTAAATGCCCGTTTACACGAGCGATTTTTTCCGGCAATAATTGCAGAAAAAAGTATTGCACAACTATTTCAAAAAAGCTGGACAACTATTCTCTCCCCGAAAAAATTGCCGAAGATTGCACGCAATTAATTGACGGGAGTTGTACAACATTTCAGGCCCACGAGCCCTCTCGGCATCTGTTGCATCGTGTTGAAATGAAGTCCAAGGGGTTTGGAAAATTATTGTACTATTGCGGCAATTTTTCGGTCTTGGGTCGGGAGAGGGAACGAAACAGCCAATCACATTGAGAGTTTATTTGTGCAGTATGGCCTTATGAGCAAATATTGACGTGAAACTGCACTGATGGGGTGCAGCATTGCCTCATGAGAGAATTTTAACGTAGGAAAGATAGGAGTTTATTTGTGCAGCATGGCCTTATGAGCAAATATTGACGTGAAACTGCAGTGATGGGGTGCAGCATGGCCTTATGAGCAAATATTGACGTGAAAGAATTTCAGAGGTGAGAGCCAACCCACATTCTCTCTGGCTCAGAAACTGGCGCTGCCAAATTCCCCTCTTTTTCCTTTGGTTGGCAGCAGCAGCGACGACGACCACAGCAGCAGCGACGACCACCTCTTCACTGTCCATGGCGCGAACTGTTGTCGCCCGTGTAAACGTAAAAATTGAGCAATTTCTATTGCTCAACTTTTTGGTGCAACACAGTGCAATTAATTCCTTGCAACATCTTGACGCAACACGAGGCAATTTTATTGCTTCGTGTTGTGTACAACTTTTCTAGTGCAATTTTTTTGGAGTTGCGCAACTTTTGTTGCTCGTGTAATCGGCCCTTAACAAGCAGTTAGAAATCTTTTTTGTAGTTCCTATTATTCTGCTATGCAAACAAACTTTTGGATTCTACCAAATATTTGAAGTTATCTTTTTTTAAATTATTGTAATGAATTAAAATTCTTGTTGAAAGTAAATGATAAAATTCTTGCTTAATTTTGTTCACGATGTAATCGAAAGTTTCTACTGTCATTCTTGCATATGATTTAAAGTGCTCTTCACTTTCCCTCAATTTGGAGTATAAGTGATGAAATTCACCGAACTTGTTCGCTTTTAAATACTTCGCGGGTCTCCTCTTTTTATTATTTTCAACTAGGTAAATAATACAAAAGAGCCGTTGAGCTGGTCAGCAGCTCAAACATGATCGACGGCATGAATCCAAAATCAAATTGAAAAAATGAAGTTGAAAACACAGGTGATGCGAACAGAACAGGTGATGCTCGCTGAACTACGAAGCGTTTTTGCGTTTCCACGTTGGACACCATTTTTTCCTCCCGCGCGGCTTGACGCTTACGGCGGAACCACGTAGGACACTGCCTAAGCTTTTACGGGCGGTCCTACAACTGGTTTTGTTTGCTCATTTTCGACCTCAAGTCATAATCAATTATTCGCAACAGCTGGATGAAAACCGATATTACCAAAGTGCTATAACTCATCCAGCATAAATTAGTAACTTACTACCTTGGTAGGTAAGGTACCTAACCAAGTTTAAAAACCCAATTTTAAGGGTTCCTAATGAGACATACAGATTCGTAAGTGTATTCATTTCTTATCCGATGAGATTTCCATGGTTTTCTGTCACCATTAAATAGTATCCTCCTACGTATGAATTTCTTTGAATTTCTATGATACCCTCTAGTACCGGAAGACCTACTGTTTAGACCACCAAAAGAGTAAAAAGATATGTCTACTGTATTTCACTTCACTTCCAGGGGTTTCCATTGAAAGAAATTTTCAAGCGTAGTAGATTTTACTCTCCCTCATTTAAATGTATATTCAAAATCAATTTAATTATTTCAAATTTCAGTTTTTGAACTTGGAAAAAAATCAATTAATCGCGATAAGAATCAGATAAGAAACCGCTGTTGAAATTGTTTAGGTTTTGATTCCATGCCATGGGGAGCCACTTTTCTGTCCAACATGAACACATGTTCCATAATTGTTTGACAAAATGAAACGTTTTGACGTTAACTCAACCAAACCATAACCGGCCCCGGGGTGATTACTTTGACGTCTGAATTAACGTGGAATTAACCCCAGCAATTCCAACTTGGGAAAACACTGTAATATAGGTCAGAATTAAAGTTTCCTTAGGTACTCATCACAGCGCAAAGCGTATAACAATTTCCATTTTTTGGAGTTGCGAATATCAGTAATAATAATGATAAACATCATTACGTGGTTCAGAGAGGGGGGAAAAAATCATATATTGCTCCAGGCAGTTGAATTTCTTCAAAAACTCAGTATTTCACAATTTTCGCACTTATAGGCGGAATCTCGCCTTTTTGCGCATTAAAAAATTGAGTCATTTTTCCATTAAATATTAGGTGAAATTCGAAACTGTAATAAAAAGTGGGGTTCTCTTATAAAATAAAAAAGTTAGCACTGTGCACGTTTTGCGCATGCGCACGTACGTAAAAATGTCATATGTGAGATTTACAACAAAATTAAGGGTGTTACGATTTGCATCACAACCCCAGATTTCCAACGGTGTGGTCAATTTTCATTTTACTTTGTTAATTGGGGGAGAAAAGTATGTTTGTATGCTAAAAAACGTGTTTTTTTCCTATGAAATCGAGGGTTTTCCTTAAAAATAACCCTCTAAAAAAATTGCTAGTTTGGGGTTCAGTTTCTACGTATTTTTTTAACGCTGGATCGAATGGTAACACTAGCAGATCTCTCCAACTTCATTGCAACCGAGTTTTACACTTTAACTAACAAGTTTTACCCTTATAAAACACATACAATTGAGCATAGAAAATGAACTAAAAACTAGTTTGTTAAAGTGTAAAACTCGGTTGTAACGGAGTTGGAGAGATCTGCAAGTGTTACCATTCAGTTTAGCAAGAAAAAATACGAATAAACCGACCCAAAACTAGGATTTTTTAAGGGGAATTTGATAGAAAAAATTTTATTCCATAGATTTTATAGAAAAAATCACGTTTTTCGGCATACAAACATACTTTTCTCCCCCAATTAACAAAGAAAACAAAAACTCAATATACTGTAGGAAAGCTGGGATTGTGATGCAACTTTTAGGCTTACAGCATGAAAATTTCCATCCAGGAGGATTTGAGGGACAAACTTTGAAAAAAGTGAATACTTTCGAAATTTTACAAAATTTTCACTTACGGCTGATTTTTTACACGTGTATTTTAATTACGATTTTTTCAAAAGTCATTAGGAATGGGAAGGGGGGATAGGAAATCTAACGCTCTTTTCAACGGTATAATCAGATTTGTGTTTTAACAATAAATTAAGGGAGTTATGATAGTTTTAGTGACCTAAAGTCGAAAACTCGAAAAAAATCTTAAAAGTGAAAAAAGTGGTCTTTAGCGCGAATAAAAAATATACGTAATAGGACCGAAAATGTCACAACTTAGTAATAAAATCGAACCCTAGCCGGTGGTGCGTCCGAAACTGCGACACCCTGTATGTAACTCGTCTTAATATCGACATAAAAATACCGTTCTTTCTCCAAAAAATCTAGCATTCCATAAAAAAAGACGAGTTCGTTGGACAACACTTTTAGAGAACAGTAAATTGTTCTATCTTAAAAAACGGTATGCGAAAATCACTAAAACTGACAAATAACGGCTAAAAATCGTTGAATTTATAATTATAAGTGTAATATAAAAATCACGAAAATACGCTCAGCATCATGTTGTATCTCAGAAAATTTCATTTACCAAAAGTGAGACTCGAAAGTAAAATCTGACTTCATTTTTATTAACCTCTAGTACGTTTTGGAAAGTACAGGTCCAACGCACTCAAGCCGAAATATCACCTCTGCAAACACCGGCGAGTAAGCAATCCGCGACGAAAAACCAATGATCGATACTATACAGCCTCCCTAACCGGAAAACACGCCCAAACATCCCCTCCTCAGTCAACTCAGCCTCCCCCCTTCCACCACATTACCAAGTCAGGTTAACTTAACTTGAGCAAACTTGAAAGGCCTTGATAAGCCTCGGCAGTCAAGTTTATTACAATAACGCTCAAGTTTTACAAGTGATGGGTTTTACAACGGGTGGGAACCTCGGGCGCGGAAATATGGCCGAGTGTCTTCGCCTCCTTCGAAAGGAGTTTATATTATGTTGGCTCTTCCCGTCAAGTTTATACTGCTTCAACAAACTTACCGGCGGTCCTCTCTCGCTCTTTTCGGCCCGTTTTCACTTTGTTTTGGGAACAGTCAGACGATATTTTTTTTTAAAGCTTTAATCCAGGAATTCGATATGTCGTGGATTGAAGGTTGAGTGTAGCTAAGTGAATCTAGCTTGCGCTTGCTTGAACGTTTTGATGTTGGAACTTTTTACTGCACCCTTAACTAAGAAAACCTGAGGACTTGGGGTTTGGGAGGAAGAGAGATATTCTGGACAGCAGACCGTGAAGTAAAGGACTAGGTATCTATTAACCTTCTATTTCCTAGATATTTTATTCTATACACCGCTAATGTGTAAAATCTTTTTTTTTTTTTTTTTTTTTTTTTTTTTTTTTTTTTTTTTTTTTTTTTTGACGCGGGTAAAAATTCACTAACATAACAATAAAACAAAAACAAGATTACTAAACCTTAATCGCTTAACCATGGGAGAGCAGCTCCATTCTCCATTCCCAAGGGCCTCAACCTTCTCCGCGTCTAACGAATTCGTTGGGAAACAGCTTTCAATATAGCCATTTGAATTCTTATCCTGGTCCACCCCAAGACTTGTGAGTAGGTCTCCAATTCCCGGCAAGATTGTGAGCCATCATTTTCAATAACACGTTGAACTCGTCGTGTAGGGCTCCATCCACTGAACTGATTAGGGGGTGAAAGAACCTCGACGGTCTTCCGCTGCCTGGTCATATTTTCCATGTTTCTCGGCTGCTGCTGATCGGTGCACCAGAGGTATCCATTCATTCTAGTGCTTTCACCCTGTTGAATGAGAGGGAAAGTGCCTAGGCACTCGAGGGATACTGAAACAGTGCTCGCACTCCGCACAGTAGTTCAAAAACCCAATCTAGCAAGACAAACTCAAATTTCCTCGTCGCAAAAGAAAGAACAGTGTTCTGGGGGTTTTTCATATGTGCTGAATTCGATTCGAAAACTCGTTGTAGTTTTTGAGATTTGTGTATACACGTTTGAATTGTGGAAAATCTCTCAATCCCCAACTTTTCTATTAAAACAAAAAATTTAATCTTGAGGGATATTATTTTAACGTTGAACAAATCTATGCCACATGATTCTGAGATAACTAAGTCTGACGGGAATCAGAACAAAGATTTGTCTATAGTGGTTGCAAATAAGCGTTAAATGAGCTCATTACTTTGTTTTGTAGGTATTGGAAAACACACACCTGACTCTTTCGTGAAGATAAGTTCTAAATATATTATGAAATCGTGTTTTCTTCTCCTACAAAAAAACGCCATAACCTTAATAAGGCAAAAGGAGGCAAACGATTTTAACCTGATTCTTTCTGTAGGCATCCCACCTATGTACTCCTGGTTCCAGATCTTATAATTCTAAGTTTATATGATTTTATACTAATAAACATCCAAAAATGTACTTATTTTTATGCTAAAAGTGATACACATCTGCCTAATCAATAATTTTTTGCTTACCTCTATTCATATTGATCATTGTGAAATATTTCTAGTGTCCCAAGCCTGATTGAATAGCAAGTTCATGGTTGATCTGTGGAAGTGAACTGGTAACAAGTTGTTATTAATCGTAGTTTTTCTGCATTTCTCAGCATAAATGGCCGTGACCAAATAGAATGCATGTCAAGACCTGCTTAGGCCATACGTCAGACAGGTCAGAGACATCATTCAGCTTTCATTACACCGCTGTTTTGACAACTTTCAACTATCCTCTTCCCATCATTTTTGGGAAGATCTCGGCATTTCTTTCAGCTGATAGAAAAAACAAGAAAACTTGATGAAATTTCCCATTATGTTGTTGCTGACTCTGCATCGCTCAAAGCTTCACGAGTTGGCAGCCATGACAAACTAAAACGACTGACATTGTTCCAACTATTAACCGAAATACGGAATTAGTTGCTCTTAGTAAGTCATGAGATCCTCCTCCCACTAGAAAATTAGAAAAGCTATATATATTGATTGCGTGCAATGTATCGCTTATCTGACAAATACGAAGCGTGGACCAATGTGCAATCAGAAGGCGCCCGAGTTAGACTGTTCACTATCTGACTCTCGCATGATATTGATGAATGGTAATATTGATTGATAGTATTTGTGCTGGGGATATGCTCAGCAATAGTGAGAGCATCTCGCAACATCTCGTTCAGAGATAGGAGACCCGGACCTTCAAATTACCGCCCCTGAGGGATCCGCGACTGAGACACCGCGGAATGAAGTGGCAGGTAGCGGAGTGGGGGTTAACTAAAATGGATGGAATCGCTCAATAAACAGGTACGACCCCGTCGAGACCGATACATTGATATTGAGGGTCCCAGCTCAGCCACGTAACGGCGATGTACTGCCTTCTACGACCTCAATAATCGTATTTACTTGAATAACTTATGGTTCGCCGGCTGAAGTTATTACCAGGAACCGTTGTTACACCTGTACGGGCTTTCCATTACTTTATCCACGTTGGTATTTAGGTATGCTATACCAGTAAATCGGAAAAATGAGAGTGAAAGAAGCTCTACTACGATAGTGCTTGGCCGAAAACTGGTAGTAACTTCAGGAGAAGGTTTGAGATTAGATTTTGAAAAAATCGAGAAAAACTTGAAATAATATTTGTCTGCCATTTTGAAATCAGTGGAAGATGGCTTAATTTTCCCATTTTAAAGTTTTGCTCTAATAGTTCCTGAAGCTCATGAGGCTCAAGGGAGAATTCTAAAGACGACTGAGAGGTCATGGATCAGCTGAGTGAGCTCCAAAGCCATTTTGTCTACCAGCGCAGGAAGCTGAAATTTGAGAGGGAAGGTTAACGGAGAATACTGAAGACGCATGAGAGGTCATCAGCTGAGTGAGCTCTAAAGCCATTTCGTCTCCTATTCAGCACAGGAAGCGTCTACTTCACGCGGATCTCCTTACAAGAAAATGCTTTATCGTGTGACTCACTTCGTGACCACTGATTGTTTGTTAATGTTCCTCTGACACTATGTATTAATTAATCTAACGACTGAGAGGTCATGGATCAGCTGAGTGAGCCCCAAAGCCATTTTATCTACTGTCCAGCACACTAAGCGTCTATTTCACGCGTATCTTCTTACAAGAAAATGCTTTATCATGTGACTCACTTCGTGAGCACTGATTGTTTGTTAATGTTCCTCTGACACTATGTATTAATTAATTTTTGTTGTAGTCCGAATCCCCTTACAGGGTACTGAATCTCTTAGAGATGATTCCGCATGTGCATACGTCCACATTGATTTTCAGAATGTCGTATAATATCCGATAAGAAGCTGCAGAACGTATTCCAGTCCCATCTCCCGTTTAACGTCTCATCCGCAGGAAATTATAAAGTTTTCAAGCCGAGAGAGCCCGCGCTGCGACGGAAGGTATTCTCGACCAACCGTCATAGAGGAGTAACCGCCACAAGTGGTCTCCTTCAACCTCACATAGAAGACTTGCCGGGAACTTCTGCCTTTCTTCCTCATGCTCGCTCTCTGCTCTTCCTCTCTCACACCCAACCATTCTCTCATCTCTTTTTTGTTTAAAATAACCAACTCCCCAGTTCCTTTCCCTAGAGGGAAGTCCACGACTCAAAACTTCCGTGGAAAACAGGAATGAGGAAATAAAATTTTAACGGATTCACACTCGGAGAAAATTGCTTGAACTGCGAGCGGACTTGGAGTGTTGTGTTCTTTCCCTGGTTCAAAGTTGATTTCATTGCAGAGTCAACTGCAATCACCAAGGAGTGGAACAATATAGTTGCGAGAATTATTACAAAAAGGTCTAATGTTGAAATTACTAAAACGAACTCATAATTCCATAAAATAAACTCTCATGTGAAATCATTATCATTATTTGTATTCTGAATATCAGAATACCTCATTTATCAATCCTAAGCAGATTGAGTAATCCATTTTCATTGATCATCCATCAATAACATTGTTTTGAAATCTTAGCTCAAAAGTTTAGTATAAAAACAGTTTTCAAACAAGTGGGTTGGGTAGGTTGAGGGTAGAGATTTTTCAGGCTTCTCTGATCATGTCATTCATTGAGGCTTGCTGAGCGCTTTCGCCAATCTATGGCCTGTTCAGAGTGGCAATTATTGTTTTACATTTAGTCTATGCTAATCTTATTAAGTTGGTTTTGTTATACATATTTACCGTATTATTTGATAGATGAGCTGTTAAATGTTTATATATAAGTTGGGAGGCCTCGTTGTACATCTTGGTCATGACCTGTTGAGCATTGGTATGGTTTAGTTATATGCATTACGGGATAATTGTTATTCGCTAGATTATTGAATATAGTATTCTAACCAGTTGTGGTTGGTGTTGTTACTAGGGTCAATTTTGTGCTTAAATTGAAAAAAAACGCAATTTTTTATGTGGAAAGACACACATAGTCCGAAATGATAAACTTTAAATTGAGGTTTTAGTGGTTTTGCGTTGTTGTTAGTAGGTGCTTGATCACGGGTGACAGATATAAGTTTGTCTTCTCGTTGTTGACTGCTTTTGAGGTCACTCTACCCTCAACCTACCAACCTACTAAGGACAAGGCAACATTCCATAACCGTTTTCAAACAACGAAAAACAAATTTAGTCCTAAGCACTATATCTTGACGGAACATGGAACATGTTCCTTGGAAGAATAGGAAAGAATTTATGTCACTCAGTTGATTAGGAAAGAGCCCATAATTTCAATCGTCTCTTAATGTCCCAGAATCTCCCTACCAAATTTCAACTTCCCAGTTACTTTCCAGTCTAGTAGTGGTTGCAAATATGTTTACAAAATTAACTGAGAAGGATGATCTGAATGTAAACAATTATTCTGACAACCACGTACGTGTTCTGACGTACCTCAGATTGTTGGCCACGCATTGTGCAGTGGTTAACATAATAAGTTTAAATAAATCGAGATCTCTCCGACTGGCGAACGATTTTTGTACGACGATAAATGCCTAAAAGATACAGTTACGTGGCAACGATTTGGTTGTAAGCGATAAATAATCATCAGGAAATAGAAGCGTAACGCACTAAATGTCACGTAACGGTAATTTTGTATCATTTTTTGTCATTTTCTGCGTATGCACCAATTTGAAATATTCGTAATGACCTTAATTTCCACAGTTTTCATCTGATTTTGATGAAATTGTCAGCGAATGGGCGGTTTAGGTTGTAGATGGTCTCGTACCTATTTCATTGTTTTCAACTCATCAGTTCATTCTGCGCTTGCACAAACCAAACGTAAATTACATTAAGCATCATTTTTTCGTTTCATAATTGATCAGTTATGACATTTCACGCTACTTCATGATTTACTCTTTTCCGCTAAGGAATTTTTCTAGATCATTTAGGACTTTTAAATGATTTATACATTCATGATAGGTAAACGAGGAAGCTATGTGCCACACCCAACCTGGCAGACTTTTTTTGTGTATGTAATCAGAGTAGTCCATTGATTAGCGAAGCAGGATGGGCTATGGGTATCAATTCGCAGGCTTCTTCTTCTTCATTACCTCCAACAGCTCAGCATTGAATAAGTAAAACCATCAGAGAAACCATGGAAGGTAAATACCAAATGGGAAAGGCCAAACTAGACTTTTTCTCATGAAATGTCCTCGAAGATGTTACGAGGACCTCTCGAGAGAAAAAGTGGAAGGCCGCGAAGAAAGGACAAGGTCGCATTGTTTCAACTCGCCACACGAAGTTGGGAATTGGATGTCGAAGAAGACGAATGGGAAGGAAATGGCTTCGGGTGGAAGGCAATGAGCGAAAGACAGACAGAGAGAGACAGACAAAGTAGGACAGACATTGAGACAAGGGGAATAGAAAGAGAGAGGGACGTTGTCCGTTTTCCTTTTTATTTCCGTTCTTTTTTTATCCACGTTCGCTCTCTATTTTCGACGGAAAAGGGAAGAAAAAAAACGAAAACGAAAAGCTATCCCACGGAAGAGTGTGAGAAAGAAGGAAAGGGTGAGGATTAGACGGGGTGGAGGAGGAAAGGAAGGGGAGATTAAAAGAAACAAGAAGAAGAGAAGACAGGCGAAAGATTGAGAGGAGAGGCGACAAGTGGTGATGGAGTGGGTGTGGGAGCCCAGTTGAATTGTCTTTGGGAAGGAAAAGGAAAAGTTTTTTTTCCTTCTGAAAGGGAAACCGTCGGGGAGGTTTTCTTTTCACGGGAGGGTTAAAGGGCGTTTTGATGGGGGGGAACAACTCGCCGACTCTCTATATGTGAGTGTGATCAGAAATACAGGGATGTTTGTGTTGGAAATGCCGTCCACGCTGCAATATTTTGAACTAATCACCTGTTGACTACAACAACTGCTCCGTTACATTAATTAATGAAACCAATAAATGGGGTCTAGTATAAATGCGATGGAAGGTTTTGAATAAAAGTAGTGTGAAGCCTCGCACCAGATGTTTGACTTTGAATTTTTAATTATGTCATGGAAATTGAAGTATAGACTAAAGCTCTTTTAAATTTTCACAGAGAAACGCTTGCATACGAGTCTGCAACACATTGGGACATTTTATGCCTTTAGTTGCAGACTCGTATGCAAGCTATAACAGCCACTCAACTGAACCGGACCCTGGGCATCGTCAAGTAAATGACCTAAAGATGCTACATACGGAATTTCAGCTTCCTAGAGTGTAAAGCATAGAAATTAGCTTTAAGAGCCACTCATCTGATCCGGACCCAGGGCATCGTCAAGTAAATGTCTAACGAGGTTACATACGAAATTACAGCTTCCAAGAGTGTAAAGTATTGAAATTACCTATTAAGATGATTTAACCACCGCTTCACAAATCAAACCGTTCTTGCAATATTCGGATCACCTGTTATGAATCAAATCATCGAAACACCAGCTCAATGAAATCATCAGAAATTATCAAGCGGTTGCAATCATGTTCACAATATCAATTATTGAGAATGATCACCTGTGTGTACACAATTATTCAAATAAGCATGCTTATAGCTCAGCTTGTTGGCCACGCACTTCGCAGTAGTTAACATAATATGGTTGGATAAATCGAGAGCTTTCGAACGAATGGTCAACGAATTTTGTGGGATGAAAAACGACGAAGTACCATTTCCCTAGCAACGACTCGGTTCTAAGCGGAAATCATCAGAAAACCAACCGTAACGTTTTTTTTAACGCAACGTTTTAACACAGAATGTGTTTTTCGGTTCTAAGCGGAAATCATCAGAAAACCAACCGTTCACCACGTTTTTTCTTAACGCGAAGTTTTTTTTAACAACCTGAGTTATGATTTCTTATGATTTTCACGTACAACCGAGCCGTTGGTAGGGAAATGGAACTTCCGCAATTTTAATCGCACAGAAATCGTTCACCATTCGTTGGAAAGCTCTCAATTTATATAGTATTTTTCTTGTAGTTACATATTTATTTATATAATATTTATAGGGTTTTAGACCAAATTAAATGTCTAACAATTATTTATTTTATTATTGCCAAATATTGTTATTATTCACGTGCAACCAAGCCGTTGGTAAGGAAATAGAATCATCGCAAAAACACATTCTGTGTTCCTATGATTTCATACAGAGTATGGAAAAAGAAATAAACCGGGGGTGCAGGGGGGCGGAGCCCCCCGCCGAGGCGCAAAGCGCCGAGTTTTTAAACGCTTTTTGTTAACGCTTTTTTCTTTTATGTGCTAATGTAAAGACATAAAATGTCAAAAAATGCATTCCTTGTATTACCACTAATCCTTGTACACATATTTAATCATATTTTTAATATTTAGGAATACGTTTGAGTTGTTTTATTTATTACTTAGCTGCGTTACCCGCCCGGTGGGCAGGAAAATGATCGGTGTATCGACGCATTATGCTTAGCGGAAGAAGCGTATAGCCGTATTGGTTGTAGAAGACATTTTATTAATTGAATAAAATAAACTTGAGGGCAAGAAAACGGTAATGCGAAAGAAAAAGGGTTTAAGGTGCGGGGCATGAAGGATAATAATTATAATAAGAGTAAACAAACAGGGGAGTATAATTTTGATTCATAGTGCTTCAATTAAAAAATTAAGCGATTAAATGAGCCTCTTCCTTATTCGTGGCTTCCAATTCTCTTTTGACGGACGCTATGATGTCGTTGTGAATCATCCGTCTCAGTAGATGGCGTCGTAAGTACAGGGAGCTTAACTCTTATTTTCTTTGTGCAGACAGTTGCTAAAACATCGCGTCTTTTTCTTCAGTCAATAGAGAGTTTTTGTTCTTCCTGTACGGTTTTGTTCTTCCTCGTTAACGCGTAGAGCAGAGTCTAGAGCAAGCAACTGTAGATGCAAACAATCGGAGTAATGTTGAACAGTCACAGTCATGTTGCTCTGCGATCCCTAGATACCAAACAATCGGGTTCGGAAGCCGGTTACCCGTGCGTTGCACGGACCCACATGTAGTACATGTAGGAAAGGTCCCGCAATTTTATACGTTTCCCGATGTCCCAGAGAGGCTTCCCATCATTATTCAAATTTCTAGGGTGAATAGAGAATTTAGCTAACTCAGCTGATCTGGTTGGAACCCATCATTGCATTCGTTTCTTAATGTCTCAGTAAGGCTCCCTGTCAAATTTCACATTCGTAGGGTGAAAAGGAGTGGATTTAGCTCACTTAGCTGATAAGAAAAGAGCCCATCATTTTATTCGTTTCTCGATGTCCCAGAGAGGCACCCTATCAAATTTCAAATTCCTAGGGTGAATAGGAGAGAATTTAGATAAGTCAGCAGAGTTGGACGTTTTTAAAAAATTTTCTTTTACACAAACCTTCCGCGTGCTCATCTATAGAATAGATTCATTGATAAACCTTGTTACAGTTCCCGTCTAAACCGAGAGATTGCGTTTACCCAGTGCGGTGTCGAACACTCCGTTCTCGTGTTTCTCAAGCGGTAATAATTAGGATTCGGCGATTTTCCAATAACCCGGACCTCTAACGTGGAAACGATATTAATTTCAATCACTCTGGAAAAATGGTTTGCCAAGTTGGATGCCAACTTCTGCAGCAACATGGGCAAACAGTATGGGAAACCGCAAGGGAAAATAATTGAATGATGTGACGAGGAGGATGAGGTTATAAAATATTTTGAAAATAAAGGCATTTTGAGTTGAAATATTTCTGTCTGCCATCTCAAAAAACGATAAAAGACAAAATGGCGGCCTCACAAATTTGGATTAATTCCACATTTTCAAAGTTTTTATATTGTAATTACTGAACTGTGCGCCCCACATAATGTTTGTGGGCACTTATCCCTCCTGAAGTCCAAAACAACAGATAATAGAGCTAAATTTATGTGAGCCTCCACTCCCCCCTCCCATCTTCATGATTTTTGCTCTTCCAAATATCAAAATTCTGTATATCTTTTGTTCTGTCGTTTCAAAAACTACAGAAGATTTGGCCTACTCCTAAGATTTCGACTGCGTATTCAGTTTAGGCTTCTTCCAAGGCCTACTAACGATCGTATTATTCAGAGGAAATCAAACCGCCGGAAAAAAAGTCGGATTTCTTCTCTACTGTCTTTTTCATGAGACGAAGTTCTCCATTGGGATTCAAGTTGGTTTTCCCCCCTCCGAAGGCAAAGAAATCGCGTCGTTGGGAAAACTCGTTCGGGAAGGGGAGAAAAAAGTAAGCAAAAAGTCGTAAGCATTTGTCAAGTTTTCCGGGCGATCATCCGGAGCTGGAGAGCAGCTTGGAATACTAAAGCTGAGAGCGGTGGGACTTATCTCGTGCTGACCTCGTCCGGCCGGAGGCATCGTGTTCGGATCTCACGCGAATTCGGTTGGAAGGAAATTCACTATTCATAGCGGGTAGGTAAGCTGCGTATATTTCCGGCAACCGAATTCACACGAGTTAGGTGTAATATTGAGTTGAAATAAATGTATTCTACTACTAATCTACGTTCACACTAAACTATTTAGTTCCTCGTATTGCTGCTAGAGCGAGTTGGTGTCTTCATTACTTATTTCAGTGCCAAAAAACTGACCTGTTATAGATATGGTGGGTATCAGACATATTAGTGGAAGGGTGGGAAACACGCAAGACTAAACAGCTCTTCTACCTTACCACTCAACTATTTAGTTCCTCATACAGCATAGAGTGAGTTGGCGACGTTGGCATTGTCATAACTCGTTCCCCTGCCAGAAACATTGGTGGGTTTATCATAATATATAGGCCTAGGTATAAACTCAAAGGATGCTAATCTTTCATTTGTCTTACAAGGGCTTGGTAGCGCAGTTGCTATGGTCGTTGACTATCGCGAGGGAGGCTTGGAGGCTCCCCCACGGGAGAAAGTAATTTTTTACCTCTACACAAATCCCTTAATTGGATGTTTCCGTACGTTTTTTATCATTTATTTTTTTGTTCGTTCCAATTATCCAAGTCTAGTTATGCAATAAACCGTTGAAGTTCCAAATTTACGATCGGTGAGGAAAATTCGAGGGGGTAAAACCGATAAATCATGATAGGTATTTAATTTTGTAATCTTTTGGTTCAGAGATGTTGATGATAATGAAATCTTATTGAACACTTTATTTCTGACTGTATACTCGTATGAGGTGACTAAGCTGGGTGGTGGCGAGAATGATTGTTGAATGAACTTATGAAATAAGAGTTCATACCTGATTGAAGGATGGTAGGTACACTGCCTAACTCACTTTACAAACTGAAAGAAAAATGTAATATTGTTCAAATCCTAAGGTGCCTGACTCGTGGTGACACAATGACGGACTCAAACTTAACAGTGAATAACGTCGAACCGACGGCTACACACGTACTCACAGAGTAGAGTAGGAGTCAAAAAACACGTACTACTGGTCAAAAAAGGGTTTGAAAGTAGAAAGAGGGGGGTACATAGTTCCTAATTCAAAACATGAGGGCAGCACCTGAAGGGTTGAATTGAATTAATGCTAATTCTAACTTTTAACACTAGATAGCATCTAATTACACGTATTGAAGCTCCACCGTTCAGATATGCCGAAATCGGGGATTTCGTTTTGATGAAAGATTATTTCGAGGAGGAGTGATGGAGGGAGAAATGTGGAAACGATCTAAACTGTTTACACTATTCTCAACAGATTTTCATAATTATAGACCCCATTATGATATATGGCTATTTTTTCTTTAAAAAAATAAAATAAAATAAATGAATAAATTAATGAAAACAACTGATTATAAGCATTTAAAAAAAGTTGGGTCTTACTTGTTGTTGAAAGTTGGTAATCCTGTATTTTCTTACCTAAAACAAAACAATGCAAATAATTATATGAGGTGAAGATTTTAAAACAGAAATATAAACTATAATGTAAAACGCTGCAAATTATTTCACAACGGTTTATTATTTTTTCAATTAAGTATGATCGTAGTTTTAGTTGGCTAGCGTACATCATAAGGCCCGTCCAGACTCCTCGGCGTGTCCTATTTCGAGTTGCCACAACCTATACTTCTATAATTATATACGCATGTTTATATTTCTCGATTTGAGCTCCTATCTATTCAAATAGTTATTGCCTTAATAATATCATTATCTAAGTACGTACGAAAAGTCGAGAGGATATGTTATTAAATATGCGTAGGAAAAGCATTGGTATTAACACACAAATATGACCTTGAAAAAAACATATTCATGCCTCGAAGGAACGCCGGCGCCGTACCCACCACAAGCCACGGCGCCGGCGCCTCCTCTCACTCCCCCCCCCCCCCCCCCCCCCCCCCCCCCTCACCACCCACCGTGACCCCCTGCCAAGCGTGCCACGCGTGCGCGCGTCGAAAATGACACTTTTTTTGCCCGTTTTTGGCCCATAGCATCTATGCGAGTAAAGCGATCGGGATGGTTAAACGTTAGGACCAACTAGACCCCAAATGGAGTCTATAGCATTTCCGAATTGAGTTAAACTTTTTCCATTTAGGTTTAGTCCTTTTCCATTTAGGTTTAGTCCTTTTCCATTTTGGTTTAAACCTTTTCCATTTAGGTTTAGACCTTTTCCATTTAGATTTAAACCTTTTCCATTTAGATTTAGACCTTTTCCACTTAGATTTAAACCTTTTCCATTTGAATTTAAACCTTTTCCATTTGGATTTAAACTCAGGAAATTATCGTGGAGTTAGAGGTAAAAGTACCCAAGTCACAAATTCAACACGTGGGAAAATCAAATGCAGAATATTATGATTATTTAACTGTTGTTATTATTGGTGATCAATATCATCAAACTATGTATCCAACCTAAGAAAATAATCATATTTACTGAACAACTAACTTTTGAAATTTTAATTTGATTTTTGCACATTATGAATTAACCTCTTCGGTACTTTTACCTCTAACCCGACGTTATTATGCCACAACTTGAAAATTAAATCGTGCAAGTGTTTTTTTATGCACAGAAATGTAATATATAATATAATAATGAACAAATGTTTTTTGAACGCAAGAATTTCTCATGAACGGAAGTTATAAATTAAGTTATAACTATCCGTTTCCTTTTTTTTACTTCTAGCCTAATGAAATTTTAGTAGGTAGGCACTTACTTACTATGATGGGGCTAACTACTGACGTTTTGATGGAGTTTAAATCCAAATGGAAAAGGTTTATATCTAAATGGAAAAGGTTTAAATCTAAATGGAAAAGGTTTAAATCTAAATGAAAAAGGTCTAAATCCAATTGGAAAAGGTTTAAATCTAAATGGAAAAGGTCCAAACCTAAGTGGAAAAGGTTTAAACCTAAATGGAAAAGAACTAAACCTAAATGGAAAAAGTTTAACTCAATTCGGAAATGCTATATATGCGAAAGAACGAGTTTATTAAGTAAATTTTTAGGCCTTTTATGGCCCGGACGGCGAACGGCGGACGGCGGACGGACATTTCAAATTTGGATTCTACGCACCTTGAAACGTAAAGTGACAAAGTTTGAGGGGGGGTTATACAAATTTTTTGCTACACGATCACATAGGCTTATTATTGGAAATAATATACCAAAAAGCGTAGGTGGTGGTTATGAATGGATATAGGGAAGCAGTGCACAAAATCGGTGTAATTTCATTGCCCTTGTTATTTTACAATATTCAATAGAATACAGTATTGGAGTATTGTATCAAAAGAGTGAAAAACGTCCCATTCATACTACACAATCTTATGAGCGAATTTTAGTAAAATATCTATTAAGTATGTTATGATACATTTTTTTTATTTGTGCACTTTGAAAACAAACAATTAGTCATCTACCAATCTTATCGCAAAACCACTTTGCACTAAATTATATTCCGCGATTAAAATAGACTATGGATTTTCAGCTTTTTTGTTGCCTTTATATATATATTTTTTTCACCAAATATTAATGAGGCTTATGTATATTTTTCAGCATAATTTTGTGCATGCATTTTTTATTGTTCTAGTTCATCGTCAATGAGCTTTTTTTTACTAGATTTCTGGTAAAAACATAAATTTACGATTTTTAGCCATTTTAGTGATTTTTTAGTAGGTACATTTGTTAAAATGTAATCAATTTAATGAGATCAAAAAGTGCTGACCTACGAACTCTTCCTTTCATTTGGAAAGCTTCATTCTTTGGCGCGAGAACGGATTATATATATATATATATATATATATATATATATATATATATATATATATATATATATATATATATATATATATATATATATATATATATATATATATATATATATATATATATATATTTGTATTTGTATTGCCCTGGTGGTAGTGTGTCCAAAATACACACATTTAAATGGCACAGCGGCCGCGAATCTCTCACAAAAGCGCGGAACGGAAGATTTCAATCCTTAATGTATCCATAAATGGGATTCATTACGCAAATTGAAGGGGCAGACGCTAATTGCGGTTTTTGTGCGTCGCTGGTTAGCATACATGGTCATTTGAAGGCATTAACAGCTTCGAGGGTATTCTAATTGAGGCGGGAAGCGCCCGTTCCTTTATTGATCCAAAATGTAGCTTCGAGTATTTCTTAAAAAGATTCAACCTGATTCCGGACTGGTGGGAACGGCACATGGCTTTTTCCCAAATCATCGAGAGAAATTTTATCCCGTGTGGCGATTTATTTAACGTCCCCGCATTAAATTAACCTTTTAGCTTGTTCCAAGTTGAGTACTTGATGTGAAATTTTGTGTATCACGATTCGACGTTTAATCG
This sequence comes from Adelphocoris suturalis, assembly GCA_030762985.1. Classification (NCBI taxonomy): domain Eukaryota; kingdom Metazoa; phylum Arthropoda; class Insecta; order Hemiptera; family Miridae; genus Adelphocoris; species Adelphocoris suturalis. Next base: position 21,255,443 of record CM061042.1, read on the forward strand.
AATCGCGATTATTCGAATCGGGAAATCTCTATTTAGTAGTTTTTTTTATGGGGGGTTTCTCACGGTGCACGAGTGAAATTTTGCACTAAAGTAAACTTTGCACATTCTCAAATCGATAAGCAATGATATCGGCGATATACCTTGATGTCTTGGCTGAGTGTTCGGATAAACGTTACTTCGCTAATAAATATATTTGGGATTACGTAGACCAAACTTCCGAGGTGTCAAGCTCTTCACCGGGAAGATCTTGTATTTTTACTATACCCGTATCTTTAAATGTTGCGACAGACCCTTTAGGGATTTAATCAAACCTTCGGAACTGAAGAGATGAAAAAGGTAAACCTGCCACGAGGTTATAGATTTTGTAGAGGTCACTGGCCGTTACAAGAGTTCTCGTACCTATATTATTATAATAATTTATACGCATGGTCCGTTGAAGACAAGAGAAAGTCTCTCTTCATTTGTCTTCATCCCTACTTCTCATAATAATGACAGGATACAGGAAATGGGAACAAAATGAATTCAAGCTACCCAGCTCTTAACCTAGTTACTACATAGTTATTAACTAGAGAAAACAAAGAGAAACGGAAACCAAAATAGCAATCGAATGAGTGTAAATGTTATTCCTAATTATATAGTAGTTTTGGCGTGTCCCCGCGATTTCACCAATGTCACGCGATGTTCGTCTATATAAAGTGATTTTGCAGTCGTAATATTTCATTCAGTCTCCAGTCTTCGTAATTTGCAGTCGCTTGTCTCCACAGTGAGCTTCATACCAAGGTACGTAAGCCTTTTTTTTCAATCACAAACTCATCAGTTGTGATTGCATTTATTTATTTTTTTATTATTATTTTGTTAACAAGCACTTACTACCTACGTTTTAAACCATGGTTCTAGGATTGGTTATATAGGGATACTTCTCTTCTTCTAGGGATAGAGTAGTTCAATCTGAATTTAGACAATGTTTTATGCAAATATTACCGATTTTTACAACTAACGAACGGCATTATTTCGATTTGGGTCGATTATTTCAACTTTGAAATTTTTGAAAACTCAAAACAAATCGCAAAAAACGGACTATTTTTAAATTGTTGACTACATTTTCGAACATTTTCGACCCAAAGATGTAATCCGATCATGCTGGCCAACGAACTTGAACTTTCGTTTTGTGTCCTTAACATTTTAATATTTGTTTAAAGTTTCTACCACAATTTTACGGACAGTTTTCTAGAATGACACATACATACATATATACATACATACATACATAAAAAAATGCGTTAAACTTCAGAATATGAATCAGAGTAGCTTGAAACGGATTTCTGCGTAAAATATTTTTCAGAAATTCACATTCTATAAATTTCAAGGCGTGAGCAATAGCTTAATTTTCTTCAAAACTTCGCTAAAATATATCACATTTTTACATCCCCGCTCGTTGAATTTCCAATCTACTACGAGACAGGAATCGTCAAAGGAAGATATCCGAACCAAACGAAAGGAAAATGAACCAACGATTGTATAAAGGAAAAAAGTGGCGATCTAAAGATATTAGGTCTTTAGATCCGTGAAAGAAAAATTTTTCGGTACGTGCCGAAGAATAAAAGTTCGGAGCGACGAAAAATGTCTCGAGAAAGAGACATGAGTCGAGTACAAAACCCGCTAAATCCATTTTTCAAAGTAACTGTACCTTCTCTTTTATTTATCGATTTTTTTACAATATTGAAATGAGTTTTTTGAGCAAACCACTTTCAGTTAATTAAATTTCTTTAATAAAATTTGTCCCTCAGCTCTATTGACAAAGAAAAAAGACCTCAAATATGACCTCAACCTTAATGAGGTAAGACAGACATAGAAACAAGTGGGTTTTGCATTCTGACACAATTTGCAGATGTCGGACCACTGGGTTGCAAAACCAGCTATTTGCCTATTGCGATTGCGAAACCCACTAATCAAACATTTGAATCTAAAATAAAATTCTTCATTACACACCGAAATTGTTTAAAAGTTGCAGGTAAAATTGTGGCTTTTCTGATTTTTTGAAAGAAACATTTTTGATTTTGCCTTGCCTGGATCAATAGCTATTAGTTTTTCGCATTTTTCTCAACTTCGTTTGAAATGGATTTTTTCTCCGGCTCGGATCACGGGCCGAAAGATTTTCCAATAATTTCCGCATTACAAGTTAAAAAAAGTCCAGTCATGCAACATGATCCCGAGCGACTTTTTGAAGAAATCTTCGTCATTTCAGTCGCTATTGATCGTGTAGAGAAAATGTAGTTTATGATTTGTTAACAAGCACTTACTACCTACGTTTTAAACAGCATGGTTCTAGGATAGGGATATGTGATTATTTTACCTGGCGCGTTCACGAGTCAGACTCGTCTGTCTCGTATCCTGCGTCGTCTTGGCGTAGGTGGACACGGGCAGTGTCAGTTAAAGATCGTGATAACGTATGAACGCCACCGTGAGCACGCCGCAGTATACGATCAAATTCCGTGAAAATATGTATACACGGCGCACAAAAGTCACCGACAATGCTGCGTGTTCTTTGCACATATAGTTCAGTTAGTCTAATGCGACTCTCCCAACGAGTTCGGACCATAACTTGGCACAAGGTAATCATCTGATGCGAACACATTCTACTCCGGCAGTGTAAACGCGAATGAGCATCGGGATAGTCTTTTGGTATCTCCGCCATAAGAGGTGCGTGTTCAGGTAAACGGTGATACTCTATATAATAATGTCTTCGAAACGCATTACTCGTCCGCACTATTGTCGGTGGGGGAACTCGTCAATTAACAAAAAACTGAACAATCGAGTAATCTCATTCTAAACGCCTCTTCCTGCCACGAAACACATACTGGCTTTTGAGGACAGCCCATATCCACAATTACGAACTAACGATGATTTCAGTTCGGTTAATCATAGACGTAACAAAGAAGCTCACTCGTCAGCTGTACGTTTTATAGGTAATCGTGCGCCACTGCTGACACGAAGCTTTGTTCTCGTTTCCTTTCTGCCCGGGCCAGAAAGGAAACGAATTGTTGATTAAAGCGGTAAAGCAGGAATGAGAGTAAATCAGTTTCGTACGATATTTATTTCGCCCGAGAGTCGAAGGGCCTAAAATTTTTAAAGGTCGCAACTTTTATTTTCCTCGAGCTCGTAGATTTTCGAACGAGAACATTTTATTCTCGAATCTACGACCAAATAGTCGTTTGTTCCTCTTTTTGTTTTTGTCTAGATTCTTTTGTTTCTAGTTTTCGATTCGGATGTAATTTTGATATTGGTGTGCTGAGGTCATTAAATAACGTTAAAAATGGGAGAGAGCCCAAATGGCTGCTTTCTGAAAATGTTCAAAATTTGTTATTCAATAAGTAGTTGTTATATAGCGTTTTCCATTCCCATAGGTCCAGATGGGGCGCAACATCTGTTTATATATATGCGTAATTTAATTGTGCTAGAAACTTCAAACAAATTTTGGAATGTTAAGGACACAAAACGGAAGTTTAAGTTCGTTGGCCAGCATCGGTCGAAATGTTCAAAAATGTAATCAACAATTTCAAAATAGCCTGTTTTTTGCGATTTGTTGTGTGAAATAATTTTTTCAGCATACTAACATGTGGTATATTCGGAATCGACGTAAAATTTCCTATAAGAATATGTATCGAGTTTTCAAAAATTGCAAAGATGAAAAAACTAATCTTATGGAAGTAATCCTAGAACCATGCCGTTAGACATAATGAACAATGAGAAGCAGACGAAGAAAAGGTTGCACCAGCACAATACGTTATTCAGTGTAGTATAAAGAATACATTATAAAGAAGAAAGCAACTCAAGTTCATCATTACATCATTATAAAATCCCACGAGGTGAGAGAAGAAAGAAAGGCGAAAATATACAGAAGACAGAAAAGTAGTACAAAAATCCCTCATTCAAGAAAATAAAGCATGTTCCATGCTAAAAAACCCTAGTCCTTATACAATTTTTAACGAAGAAGAATATTTTTTTGCAATGTAGTATGTCTTCGAGAGAGAGTAATGAAGAAAGCCTATCAAAAGATAATTCATTTTCTAGAAAGAAAGAGTATCTCTCGCCGCGAAGGGCAGGGCAAACGCAGAGAAAAGAGGGCGATTCGTCCCCTCGTGGACAATAAATTTTGTATATTTATAGGGCTGAATGATTACGCAAACCATCCGACCGTCTCCAAAACAGCGCAATTTTCTCCAATAAACTATCCCGGTTAAAATTATGGTAATCCTGGGACGACCAGATACGACTCTCATCATATTTTGGAGAACAAAGCGCACTTGGGTCCGAGAATGGGCCCACGGACTTTATAAAGCACCGCAGCCCGGAACGCCGCACAGTGGTCTGAAAACCCCTAAAAACGGCAAAACCCCTATTAAGTGAATTAATTGACGAAAACATCGTATACCCCTGTTTTTTGGGGTGCTCAATTTAAATTTGATGTCATTTCTTGTTCAAAACGTTTTCTTGTTTATATAGGGTGTTTCTTAAAGGATGGTTATGTATTTTTATCTCCGTTACTCGAAAACATTAAAATGAAAACTCAGCAATACTCTTTTGTTATCTATATAAATAAAAATTAATAGTCAACTTCTAAAATAGGAACATAACATTGCACCGTAGAGCTGAGGGTGAAACTCACCTCAACTCCATCGTTTGTTTATGAATCCCGTTGAGTGAGCATTATTTGGGTTGCTCAGTGCACCCTCAGGATCACCCTCAATTCCCGTCTACGAATTCCGCCCTAATATATGTATGTGCTCAGATGGCAGGGGGCGTGACAAAAGATAAGGCAAGCTTTTTACTGTAATCACGATGTGAACGTGGAAGCTGCCTTTTATGCCCACATAGAAGACTGTTCCAGAATGCCGCAATAGCCAAGCACACAAAATTTGACAGAGCAGCAGAAAAATCTAAGAGGCTCTAGCACTCCTTTATTTTGATCTTGCGATGGGTCTCTTCACAAGGAATTTTACTGTAGGTAAACAGGAGGTCTGTGCTCATCCTCATGGGCTCAACTAGACTCACAAGTAGCACCATAGACCAGGATTAAGATACAGCTCGTCATCATACTCCGAGCCCTAGTCTTTAAACTTTGGCATGGTGAGACCACGAATGTAAATACAACGACAGACGACCAGTATGGGAATGCCTCCGCCTACAATTTGAAACAAGTGAAACACGAGGTGAGGAAGTGAGGAAGAACAAAGGATTAAGGATGCCATCCGAGGAATTGAGAAAAATGAAACCAAGGATAGGAGGGTGGAAACCCTTATTCTTTATTCCTGATTGGGCAAATAACAGATGTAGAGATTAAACTTTGCAAGGTAAAAATATTATCGACACACCCACGTCCCTTACGAAAACCGCACTGGTTCTCCGGGAGAAGATGATGTTTTTCCACAAAGCAGAGTGATTTGTTCAACAGACTTGAATTGAAAATCTTAAGAATTGTGTTAATGAGTGATATTCCTCTGTAACTCTGGGGGTTTGAAGCGTCTCCTTTTTTGTAAAGCAAAACATTCTTATTTGGCCTAGAACGCTAGGTATATACCCTCTACTCAACAGTAAGTTAAAGAGGCCCAAAATAGAGACGAGCTAGCACTCCGGGAGGTATTTATAAAATTCATAAATCACGCCATCCGGGCCCGCTGCTTTATTACTTTTTAAGGAGTTTAGAACCTCAGTGAGCTCTTCCATCACAATCTCCCCATCCAATGCAGGGTCAAAGGCGTTTATGGCAGTATTTAAATATTGGAATGGTAATATAACTGGACGTTAGCGCCACAGAGCGAATATAATTAATTTCGATTTACATATATTTAATTATTTTTTTATTGTCAACTACCTCTAATTGACTGAAGATTTGTACGCTGTTTCAGACTCGCTCACAAAGATATTTCTGAACAATGAATGTCTCAGAACCCATTTGTGATCTGCTCACAATTCCGGCAGGACGAAACAGAGCTGTTCTAATATCCAGAACGATGGTTACTGTATCAACTAAGGAAGAAGTACGGTCCGATAGAATGCCAAATCGTAAGGATCAATCAATGCAAGTTGATTCGACCGATTTAGCCGTTATGTCGGCAGAACCTGAAGTTCAAAACCTACAGCAGCCCGGGGAAAAAGTTGTTATTTCGACAGAGCAGGAACTAGAAGCTCCAATGTCAAATCTTGAGGATCAATTAATGCAAGTCGATCCGACCGTTTTAGCCGTCATATCGGCAGAACCTGAAGTTCAAATCCTACAGCAGCCTGGAGAAACTCCAGTATACAACGCTACTCAGTATACAACGTTGATGGGTCCACCTTTGACGCCGCAAGATACCGGGTATACCACGTCGATGGGTCCACCTCCGACGCCGCAAGCTACTCGGTATACCGCGTCGATGGGTCCACTTTCGACGCCGCTGAAGGAATCAATTCAGTGGGCACGTCCTCGGGCAACACGGAGAGCCGCTGCCGCGTCCAATTATTCCGCCGTTTCTCCCGGTGAACAGTATTCCGTTGTCTCGCCGACTACCGCTCATTTGAAGGGGCACGCAGATTTGTTGTACGTGAGCTTGGAGATGTTCGACGAGAAAAGCTTGATGGAAAATGCCAAGAAAACTTTGAAAACCGACTTTGAAAAATTTGACAGATTTCTCGTCATCCTGCTTCGAAATATAAACGACGGGGTACATCAGACAATCGTTCGCAAACTTATTTGTTTGTGCCTTTCTGCCGACTCGTTCAATAAGGACGAAATTCAATCGTGGACACCGCCCACTTTGGACCAGATCAAAACCCGCATTGACTCGACTTTGATTCCCGACAACCTGATCAACAAATTCGTCGATATGATACAACGCACAACGAACGACTTAATAACTAAATATTCCACGTTTTCCCAAATAGAAAAAGAAGAGACGGGGTCGCAAAATAGAGACGACGACGCTAGCACCGACGTTACGCTAGCAACGACAGATGGACACCAAACAAAGCCTTCACCTTATGGGCTGGGAGTGGGATTGGGAAAGAAGAAAATCGACAAAAACGCCCCTTCGCCGTACCGCGGAAACGACCGAAATAGTGAAAAGGGCGATGACGACCGATACAACATAAACAGGGTTATCGAACGAACCGCATCTGGAGTTATGAGAGGCCCGATTGAACAACTAACTCGAGGGATTGACGACCAGAGTGACGGAATTCCATCCCCTTTATACGGCAATAACAACAGCGATGACAATGACGACTTTGATTCTCGCGATGAACTTCAATCAGCGACAGATTTCCTAATGCAGTCGCTGCTTCAAAACGAAGTCGAACCAGCGGTGGAGTTGCCAGCGCTGCTTGAAAATGAAGCCGAACCAGCAGTGCCGTTTCAAAATGAAGTCGAACCGGCAGTGGAGTTGCCAGTGCTGCCAGAAAACGAAGGCGAACCAGCAGTTGTTATTTTGACAAATCAGAGCGAGGCGCAATTGGATATAGCGTATGATTTTAGTATGGATCTTGATTTTTTTAATGGTCAAAACTTGACGCAAGTAGACTTAACCCAAAACGACAAAGAACTCTGTAGAACATCAACAATAACCACCAACATCGACAACATCAATGCTGTTACTAACCGACATCCTGTAACTCCAATTGATGACGATTTGGCCGACATCGAACAAGCGCCAGTTATACATAGCAAGAAGATACTTGAGCGAATAGTGCATTACGAAAGCACTCTGAAACGGATGATTCAAGAACAAAAACAAAATGATGCCGCGAAAACGGATTCTTTAATCCGGTTCTTCATCCGCACTGCGTTTGTTAATAATTTTTGCGGAATCAAAAAAGAAATAATGAACAAGAAACAAAAGTCCACCCACATTCTCCAGAAAATTATGAAGGATGAGAATAAGATCAAGTGTAATGACAAAAAGCTACTCCGAGTTTTCGAGTTATTGAACATCGCTTTGTCCTCTGGTTCTGCTCATATGATTCCTCGCGAGGATTACGATAATACCACCCTGTCTGGTTCCGTTGGCACTCGGAGCCGGAGCCGTTCACCTCGTCGGCTTCAGGCTAAAGATGACCTGGGTCGCCCGTCATCGCCTATGAGATCAAATCATATTTCTCAAATTAGTGATCCATTGATAGATCTTGATTATAGTTGTTCCGCATCTGAGGTAAGGATTCCCATGGAAATGTGGCGTGGAATATTGAGTTCTCAGCAACAGAACTTAAATAATATGATGAAGACTTTACAAATACAACAGAATCCAGATACCTCACGAATTGTATATCTTCCCGAATTCGACCCAGAGAAAGGAGACAGTGATGCAAAAGCATGGTCGTCTACCGTTGGCTTGATTCTCAGTGAAAAACCTCTAGTTGGTGGTGCATTAGTTATGGCATTGAGTCGCTCCTTGAAAGGCTCAGCTAGTAGGTGGTTGGCACGAGTCTCATTTGAAGGAATGGAGTGGGAGCAATTTAAGGACATTTTTTTATCCAAGTATGTTAAATCTGAGACTCCTGCTTCCACACTACTGGGTGTTCTCGATGGAAAACCTAACGAAGGAGAGAACTATAGTGCCTATGCTGAGCGCATTCTATCTTCTCTGAGTGCTGGATGGCAAGGTTTGAGTGTCGAAGAAGCTGCAGTTGCCACTGTTCTTGTCCATCTTTCACAATTTGACTGTAAAATACGTAGACTTGTTTTTGCATCTAATGTAAATAGCAAAGAAGCGCTTCTTCGTGAAATGGAGGCCATAACCATCCAGGAGAGTGGACGACGAGAATAACAAGATTGCCCGATCTCACGTGCCATGGCCCAGAAGACATTTGCCGAGCTCAACAGCCTAATGAAGGTAAATCGAAACCATATAATATGATTCTACAGATGCAACAGAATCCAAATATCTCATAAAACCTTCCTCGTACTGGGGGTGTCTGACCCATGCATGCGTGCGGACCCAAGCTAATAGGTGGTTGTCTCATTTGAAGGAATGGAGTGGGAGCAATTTAAGGACACTTTTTTATCCAAGTATGTTGAATCTGTCCTGCTTCTACACTACTAGGTGTTCTCGATGGAAAACCTAACGAGCGCATCATATCTTCTCTGAGTGTTGGATGACAAAGTTTGAATATCAAAGAAGCTACCGTTGGCTTGATTCTCAGTGAAAAACCTCTAGTTGGTGGTGCATTAGTTATGGCATTGAGTCGCTCCTTGAAAGGCTCAGCTAGTAGGTGGTTGGCACGAGTCTCATTTGAAGGAATGGAGTGGGAGCAATTTAAGGACATTTTTTTATCCAAGTATGTTAAATCTGAGACTCCTGCTTCCACACTACTGGGTGTTCTCGATGGAAAACCTAACGAAGGAGAGAACTATAGTGCCTATGCTGAGCGCATTCTATCTTCTCTGAGTGCTGGATGGCAAGGTTTGAGTGTCGAAGAAGCTGCAGTTGCCACTGTTCTTGTCCATCTTTCACAATTTGACGTAGAATACGTAGACTTGTTTTTGGATATACCGTATGATTTCTTTGGTGTATTTCAAGAACAATAACTAGTACCCAGGTAGACTTAGCCCAAAATCGAAATACTGGCTGACTCAAAACACGCTTACCATATATTTGAAACTTGTCTATGCTGGGCACATCCTATCTTCTCTGAGTGCTGGATGACAATGTTTGAATATCGAAGAAGCTGGAGCTGTCACTGTTCTTTACTCATATTCTGTCGTACAAGACCCAAAAGACATACCGATTTCAGCAGCCCAATGAAGTTATATATGAGGGACGAAAATATTACCACTCGTTTTCGTATAACAATTTAGATAAACAATTAGTTTGTCTTTTCTCCATTAATTCTAGCACTTGATCACTTTTTCCAGCAACCTGACAGTTATTTATTTATCTTACTGTCAATATACATTAAACAAAATATTTGTGGTGTGTTACAGAATGGCTTCTGAACCTCTGGACCTAACGATAGCTCCACTAGACCTTACCACCTCTGAGAACAGAAATAGTCTCTCTGCATCGCCTTTCACAATAGACCTTACCACCTCTGAGAACAGAAATAGTCCTTCTGCTTCGCCTTTCACAATAGACCTCACCACTTCTAACATGAATACTGTGGACCATTGGACCGCCTTCGACAACCTAGCCGACAGCCCAGCGTCACCAGACTTAGACACCGCCTTATCCCACGATAGCAGGGATATTGATAGCAGGGATATTCTGGAAGCCTCGGATAGCGAGGCTTCCGATATGGTTCATGAAAACCTAGTTTTATATTTAACCGATAGAATCCATTTTCTTATACATGATAGGATAGACTTAATTTTACAGGACGTGTTAAATGAATTTTTCTCGAATACAGTACATTAAAAAGAACAATGGTATCATTTCTCACTTGTGTATGGACCCCAGACCTGGTCAATAATTAACATTAAATACATGAAGTATTTTGTATGGAGTACTTTATAACTCCCGTAGGGGGGGGCCCTTCAGGTCCTACAGGGCTGGCGTCCCTGCGGCCCCGAGCTAGCGTTGATAGGTCTAGAAGCGGATTCAATGTGCCTCATGTTCCTCTGATCTTATATCCCCTCATTCTACATTATTTTTTCAATCCAATGCCCAATTCCATTCATTGTCTTTTTAGTAGTTAGGTCATAACCCAATCTGATTTTGGTGAGGGTGAGAACAATAGATGAGGCGAGACGAGGGAATCAAATGGTTGCGGGGACGGACGACTCGACGCTTCATTCTTCAAACTTGACACCACCCTTAGCGGTCCCGATTATTCGCCACGGGTCCTGGGGATGTTGCTAGTTCGAAATATGAATCGTCGTCGCGGAAAAAAAGTTGGTTGGATTCTCGTCTAAACGACTCCACGGCGTCATTCTTTAAACTTGACACCACCCTTGCAGTCCCGATTATCCGCCACGGGTCCAAGTGATGTTGCTAGTTTGAAGTATCGCTGCCGGTCGTTTCGAGGGGAATCTTTCGATCTTGTTTCCGTCGTTCCTGGACTCTGTTTCCATCGTTTCGAGGCGAAGAGAGAGGCAAATTAGACGAGGGAATCAAAGGGTTGCGGGGACGGACGACTCGGCGCTTCATTCTTCAAACTTGACACCACCCTTAGCGGTCCCGATTATTCGCCACGGGTCCTGGGGATGTTGCTAGTTCGAAATATGAATCGTCGTCGCGGAAAAAAAGTTGGTTGGATTCTCGTCTAAACGACTCCACGGCGTCATTCGATTATTCGCCACGGGTCCAAGTGATGCTGCTAGTTTGAAGTATCGCTGCCGGTCGTTTCGAGGGGAATCTTTCGATCTTGTTTCCGTCGTTCCTGGACTCTGTTTCCATCGTTTCGAGGCGAAGAGAGAGGCACATTTTGCGGGGACGGACGAACGCTTCATTCTTCAAACTTGACACCACCCTTAGCGGTCCCGATTATTCGCCACGGGTCCTGGGGATGTTGCAGTTCGAAATATGAATCGTCGTCGCGGAAAAAAAGTTGGTTGGATTCTCGTCTAAACGACTCCACGGCGTCATTCTTTAAACTTGACACCACCCTTGCAGTCCCGATTATCCGCCACGGGTCCAAGTGATGTTGCTAGTTTGAAGTATCGCTGCCGGTCGTTTCGAGGGGAATCTTTCGATCTTGTTTCCGTCGTTCCTGGACTCTGTTTCCATCGTTTCGAGGCGAAGAGAGAGGCACATTAGACGAGGCGAGACGAGGGAATCAAAGGGTTGCGGGGACGGACGACTCGGCGCTTCATTCTTCAAACTTGACACCACCCTTAGCGGTCCCGATTATTCGCCACGGGTCCTGGGGATGTTGCTAGTTCGAAATATGAATCGTCGTCGCGGAAAAAAAGTTGGTTGGATTCTCGTCTAAACGACTCCACGGTGTCATTCTTTAAACTTGACACCACCCTTGCAGTCCCGATTATCCGCCACGGGTCCAAGTGATGTTGCTAGTTTGAAGTATCGCTGCCGGTCGTTTCGAGGGGAATCTTTCGATCTTGTTTCCGTCGTTCCTGGACTCTGTTTCCATCGTTTCGAGGCGAAGAGAGAGGCAAATTAGACGAGGGAATCAAAGGGTTGCGGGGACGGACGACTCGACGCTTCATTCTTCAAACTTGACACCACCCTTAGCGGTCCCGATTATTCGCCACGGGTCCTGGGGATGTTGCTAGTTCGAAATATGAATCGTCGTCGCGGAAAAAAAGTTGGTTGGATTCTCGTCTAAACGACTCCACGGCGTCATTCTTTAAACTTGACACCACCCTTGCAGTCCCGATTATCCGCCACGGGTCCAAGTGATGTTGCTAGTTTGAAGTATCGCTGCCGGTCGTTTCGAGGGGAATCTTTCGATCTTGTTTCCGTCGTTCCTGGACTCTGTTTCCATCGTTTCGAGGCGAAGAGAGAGGCAAATTAGACGAGGGAATCAAAGGGTTGCGGGGACGGACGACTCGACGCTTCATTCTTCAAACTTGACACCACCCTTAGCGGTCCCGATTATTCGCCACGGGTCCTGGGGATGTTGCTAGTTCGAAATATGAATCGTCGTCGCGGAAAAAAAGTTGGTTGGATTCTCGTCTAAACGACTCCACGGCGTCATTCTTTAAACTTGACACCACCCTTGCAGTCCCGATTATCCGCCACGGGTCCAAGTGATGTTGCTAGTTTGAAGTATCGCTGCCGGTCGTTTCGAGGGGAATCTTTCGATCTTGTTTCCGTCGTTCCTGGACTCTGTTTCCATCGTTTCGAGGCGAAGAGAGAGGCAAATTAGAGACGAGGGAATCAAAGGGTTGCGGGGACGGACGACTCGACGCTTCATTCTTCAAACTTGACACCACCCTTAGCGGTCCCGATTATTCGCCACGGGTCCTGGGGATGTTGCTAGTTCGAAATATGAATCGTCGTCGCGGAAAAAAAGTTGGTTGGATTCTCGTCTAAACGACTCCACGGCGTCATTCTTTAAACTTGACACCACCCTTGCAGTCCCGATTATCCGCCACGGGTCCAAGTGATGTTGCTAGTTTGAAGTATCGCTGCCGGTCGTTTCGAGGGGAATCTTTCGATCTTGTTTCCGTCGTTCCTGGACTCTGTTTCCATCGTTTCGAGGCGAAGAGAGAGGCAAATTAGACGAGGCAGGACGAGGGAAATATATAGGACAATTCGAGATGCTTACTTGAATGCGAAATTAGAAAATCAGATAGGGTTTACTATTAAAGAAAATGATATCGAGTAATCCGGAAGTGTGCGACTAAATATGCAAACTGAAAAAGGTAAGGAAAATAGTACCTAAATGGTATCATGATACAGAATCCTTTAAGGGCCTTTCTGTGACTGGATCAACCCAAATGGTACCACCTCACAGGTCAGATCTGGGTAATTGATCTAAATACAATTTTAGACACTGTAAGATATTAGGTAGGTTTAATAGACTAGCCTTCTCACCAGGAAGTTATATAGATAATATCGTAGACAGGTCTATGTCTTCTAGAGAATTTCAGGATGCTCGACAAGACTGGATATTTAAATTGATACATTGACAATAAGTAAGGATACGTATTTATATTGTAATCATGGGCTCCACTCTTCGACAATTATTTATGATGAGGACGGAGGACGACGTGCATTCAATATGTTAGTTTGTTAGTTTGAAGCAACAGCCTTTCTGAGACTGAATCAACCCAAATGGTACCACATCACAGGCCAGATCTGGCTAATTGATCCGAATAAAATGATTTTAGACTAACTCTCTCACCAGGCAGTAATCGTAGTTAGGTAGTTAGGTCTATGTCTTAAGATTAGGTAGGTATGTATTAGCTCTACGTCGTAAGACTATCTCGCCTCCGTAGCGCAATCGGTTAGCGCATTCGGCTGTTAACTGAAAGGTTGGTGGTTCAAATCCACTCGGGGGCGTAATTTTTTTATGCAAAATCCGAAGCAACTTAAGACTAGGCAGATTCCTCCTCGTAGCTCGAGGGGAAAATAAGTTGCGACCGAAAAACTCTAGGGTCCCTCTATCGACAAAAATATCTTTCGGCCCGAAGTAGTTTCGGGGCGATGGAGTAGTGTAACGCTAACTCTTAACTCTTAAGACTTTAAGACTAGGGACCTTGGAGCTTGAGGCAAAAAAGTTGAGATCGAAAAACTAGGTCCTTCGATCCTCGACAGAAATATCTTTTGCCCCGAAGTTCGTGCCGAGGAAAAAAAAGTTTGGAGCGACGAAATAGTGTAACGCTAACTCTTAACTCTTAAGACTTGAGCCTAGAAACTACAGAGTCATCCCCACTCCTTACGTTTTAGAATCACTATATACTAAGCTGTTCTCGGGGTAAGCTTCAGTGTCCACCGGTATTTCTTAGGGGTGTATATTATTATTATATACATATATATAATAATAATATACTAACTCTTAAGACTTAACTCATAAGACTTAACTCTTAAGACTTAAGACTAGGGAGATTCCTCCTCGGGGCTCGAAGGGAAAAAAGTTCGGAAGAAATATCCGAAAGGAAATCCGAACCAAACGTTGAAAACAAAGGAACGACTATTTAGAGAACAACGAATTACGATTCGGCCCGTACTCTGTGCTAGAAAAGAAAAACTGGGAGCGACGAAATAAACGTCTCGAGAAAACTACGTATTTTATTTTCCTCCTTACACCCACTCTTTACATCTTAGACTAAGTAGTAGTTAAGTTCAATTCATAAGACGTGGGATATAACCCTGTCGACGCCCAACTCTTTAGTGATAATTTCTAGTCTCTATATCTCGGAGTTCGAGAAAATTAAGGTCTGGAAAAATATTGGGAAGGAAACCCGAATCAACAGTTAAAAAACGAACGATCGGCTTTCTAGTCGTAGATTCGAGAATAAAATGTTCGAGGCCGCTAGATCTCGAGGACAACATTTTTTTCTGATCTTTATTTCCCTAGAGCTCTGAGAAATTTCCTTAGTCTTAAGACTTAAGAGTTGGTGTTATTATAATAATAATATAGTCATTGAGTAGGAGCGGGGTGAATAATAAGCGTATCAATTTCGTACTACATTTAGTTAGCCGCTCCCAACAGCCAAGTTCGAACGAAGGATCAAAAGAATTTTCGGACGAGAACATTTCATTCTCGAATCTACGACTATTTAGTCGTTGGTTCTTTTTTTGTCTCGGTTCTTTCGCTTCAAGTTTTCGATTCGGATTTTCTTTCGGGTATTTCTTCCGACCCATTTTTTCCTCGAGCTCCGAGCCCTAGTCTTAAGTCTTAAGAGTTAAGTCTTAAGAGTTAAGAGTTAGTATATTATTATTATATATATATGTAATATATATATAATAATAATATACACCCCCTCCTAAGAAATACCGGTGGACACTGAAGCTTAACCCCGAGAACCGCTTCTTATAAAGTTACTCTAAGAGGTAAGGAGCGGGGATAAAGCGGTAAAGCAAGAACGGGAGTAAATCAGTTTCACGAGATTTTTCTTTCGAGGATCGAAGGACTGAGAATATTCTCGGTCGCAACTTTTTTTTCCTCTAGCTCCCAGGAACGTCCCTAGTCTTAAGTCTTAAGAGTTAGTGTTACACTTTTTCGTCGTTCCGAATTTTTTTTCTGGCTCGGATCACGGGTCGAAAGATTTTTCTATCGAGGATCGAAGGACTGAGAATATTCTCGGTCGCAACTTTTTTTTTTCCTCGAGCTCGTAAATTTTCGAACGAGAACATTTTATTCTCGAATCTACGACCAACTAGTCGTTCGTTCCTCTTTTTGTTTTTGTCTAGATTATTTTGTTTCTAGTTTGATTCGGATTTTCTTTCGGGTATTTCTTCCGAACCATTTTTTCCTCGAGCTCCGAGCCCTAGAGCTCGTAAATTTTCGAACGAGAACATTTTATTCTCGAATCTACGACCAACTAGTCGTTCGTTCCTCTTTTTGTTTTTGTCTAGATTATTTTGTTTCTAGTTTGATTCGGATTTTCTTTCGGGTATTTCTTCCGAACCATTTTTTCCTCGAGCTCCGAAGAGGAGCCTCCCTAGTCTTAAGAGTTAAGTCTTAAGAGTTAAGTCTTAAGAGTTAGTATATTATTATTATATATATATGTAATATATATATAATAATAATATACACACTCCCCCCAAGAAAGACCGGTGGACACTAAAGCTTAACCCCGAGAACCGCTCGATATAAAGTTACTCCAAGAGGTAAGGAGTGGGGATGACTCCGTATTCCCTAGTCTTAAGTCTTAAGAGTTAAGAGTTAGCGTTACACTATTTCGTCGCTCCGGAAATTTTTTCCGGCACAGACTACGGGCCGAATGATTTCTTTCTTTCGGGGATCGAAGACCTTAGAGTTTTTCGATCGCAACCTTTTTCCCCCTTGAGCTCCGAGGAGGAATCTTCCAGTGTTGAGTTAAGAGTTAGTTACTCCGAGAAGGAATCTCCCAGAGTCTTAAGTCTCAAGAGTTACGTCTTTAAATTATTACGTTAATTAGTTGGTAAAGTTACGTATCATAAGCTCTGAGGATTGTTAATGACGAGGCTGAACTTTTTCTCTCAACCATGTTGCCTACAGTATTCGACATATTTAATGATGCTGAAATGAAAGAAACTAACGCGAAATTGAGATATACGTTAAATGGACGTTTGGTTCTAACTTCTGTAAACTCTACAGCTAAAGACAACGAAGTATTGAGAGAATATTTATGGACAGATATACTCTTGAAACATCAAAATGGGGTGCAATACTTGAATCGCTCAGAAATTGACCAATTGAAATATTTTCTAGAACATAAAGCAAAACATACGGACATATACATGAAAATGCAAAATGGCTCATTCGTCGATTTGCCTCCTGTATTCAACAGATTATTACAGTCGGAAGTAGCGTCTAGTCAATTAAACAACAACTACGATGAAGTCGAAGACAATTATCAGCTTTCTTGCTCATTTGTCGATTGGCTGTTTGCGTTAAATGTCGGGATAGGGGCTCTGCTCATATCTAAATGCATCGCGCCCTATTTATCGTTATGAAATTGCGGGTAACTAGCATAAAATACGCACAAGCGAGGGGTAGGTATCTCGTTTTTATTTACAACGTAACGATAATGTAATTTCAATAATGACAAATTTCCCAACTAAGTGACAATAATGTTTTATTTTCATGTGGATATTAGAACAAGAATAAATATTTTAACGCTACGTTTACGACTAATTTCCGAAACATTACGACTATTTTCTTTCGTGCCACATGGTGCCTATTCCAATGATGCAAATACACTGAAGAGTAATGATGACAGATATTCCCACGAATATTCTAGTTATTAATTGTCTTAAGCATCGACCAGAAAGATGATACGTATCGCTGTCATTATTATTGTCAGACAGGAATCGTTGAAATCGGAATAGAGCGTTTTGACGTGGTAATGATAGCGACGAATCTATCCTGCGACTATCACCTTGGTTGTTCTTGACACCGTCCTCATATTCGACGATGGTAACTGAACTATTGTCCTTGTGGCTAACGCACTCAAACGTTTTTTCTTCACCGCCGTCATATCTCGGTCTATCAGCATTAAGTTTCGTGTAAATGTGTTGATTATGCTCGTTGTTCTCGTTTTCATCATTGTCGCCATCGTGTCCTTTGTTTCCTTGCTTGGAGGTAAATTTGAGTGATGTGTATAAAACCGGTGTTGGCGTTTTCTGTTTCACGAAACGGCGAGGCGGCGGAGGGCTAGCGTACATTGTTGCTGCTTGGTCTAATTTATTGCGTGCGAGGGAGCTGAGAGGGAGCGTGCGAGGGAGCTGAGATTTATTGAGAGCTGATGCGTTTTGTTTTATATATTGGCGAGGTGGTGGAGGACTAGCGTACAATGTTACAATTTCATTTAACTTTTGCGTAGGTGAGGATACCTGAGTCGGTACGTTCGCATTTCCGTATAAATGAATGGGTCGAGGTTCAACATATTCATCTGCAACAACAGATGTAGGATTGGCTGAGATGGCAGATTCAAAATATGACGACGAGGGAGAAGACGATTTCTTCTTCGTCATATTCAAATAAAGAGACTCGCTTTCATTGTCCTCTTCTGCTAGTGAAAATAACGAAATACTGCGTGTTCCATCATCATCGTCAGCCTCGTTATTATAGAATAATCTTTGCATTTTTATCAAATACGCTACCTTTTTTTTTGTTGTCCTCGTCGAATCGTGAGGACAAAAATGTAGAAGAAAGATGAAGACGTTCTCCAACCGAAAGTTGAAAGAGGGTATGAGAGACTGCTACTTGTTGATTGCTACTTCTCCTTCCCACCTCTCGAACTTGACACGAAAGAAAGAACGAAAAAAAAAAAAAAACACGCGAAGCGCTTCATCCAGTAAGAGGGGACGACATGGGCTTCTTAATTTCTCCTCGCTGCATCGAGCACCAATACATGATGTATCGTTTCTATACTCATCTGGCTATTGATATCGTCTTCCCAACCAATTTTAGCTAAAGGTGTTTTCATCATGCCGCGAGGTTCGGAAATCGTATTGTACAAATGGTAACCCAAGGATAATAAATTCAGAACTAGATTTCTACAGTTAGGTACCCCTCTAATATCGTTATAAATCCCGTAAACGAAACGATCCCAATCTATTTCTTCTTCGTCTCGGTTGTTGCCCTCGACTAAGGATTTGTTGACTTCTTTTAACCACTCACTCCAAGCTGCATCGTCTTTAAAATTCTCAAACCTAATTTTCGGTGACTTCCGTTTTGAGCGTAGATCTATGGGTTTTGCTTCCGAATCTTTTATCAATTCAAGCAGACGAAATTGCGTACAAGTTATTGAACGATGCAGAAAGGTGAGAACATGTTCCATCTTGTTCCAATAACAGGGATTGTCGCTTCCAGAAATTATTCCAATCCCTTTTTTTGTTTAAATATATCGAATCAGGAGGGATTTGTGTCGGATTCAGTATTGTTGTCGATTTATCACTACCACGTTGTCTGCGATCACTGCGCTTCTTATCCCCCCAACGATTTTTTCTGTTATTGATACTGCAGAAAAAAGATGTTACAAATCCATTGGGTACTACCGAAGAAGATTGCCTGTAAATAATATTATCGACGTAATTAAAGAACTCTGGGTAATTACTGTAATTGTACGTCGGAGCTTGAATATTTGTGACGACTTTCTTATAATCGGTGTAGGGCATGATCATTGAGATGTCTGTGTATTTCGAAGAAGATTTAAATAAAACTCTACCATCGAGACGGTGACAGTGGTGGTGGCGATTGTTGCTACGAAGCTGCTCCTCCGCGGTATTACTCGTTTCCGTCGTTGTCAATGACGATGCGAGTTTGTAGAAACTTAACGTATTTAATATTACGGGAATTAAATCGTTGTCTCCAATTTTAATGAAATATTTTTTCATTACTCTCTTGTCTACGTCAAAGATGAAATCCTCTTTCGAACAAGCGACGTACATTTTATAATCCCACATTTTACCGTCATCTTCCCAACACAAATCGAAACAATCTGTAACGATTCGTACGTTTTTATTGATACATTTCGTTTCTTCCTTAAATTCTCGAATAGCAGCAGTCACATATTTCTCTTTAGTTTCGACGTGTCCTCGAGGTAATTGTATCATTTCAGGAAACGACGAATCAAACGAAATAATATCGTTAGAGTCGTCGAAGTGAACGGCAGTTGTGGCCATCCTCGTTTTTCTGTTATTCGAATAAGGAATCATTCTAAGAAGACAAGTTATATTTAAATTTCTGTCAAACATGATTATCCCGGCTCTTCCAGTTTTATTTTTCATGTGACGACAGGGGTATTGTGGAGCATTGAAAGATGATTCCTCTACAGAAAGGTTTTTCTGTTGTCGCGACCGTCTCCTGTAGGCAGTATGTTTTAAGGAATTTTGAAGTTGATTCGAACAAGGAACAAACTGGTCTGGTATTATAGCTCGTGTTTGAATTTGATTTTGACAACAACAACGTCCAATATTAAATGTTGTGGCATTTTGAGAATCACGTTCAGGTGAATACGATCGTCGTAATAATTGTCTTAACGCGGTGGTTTTTGTCGGATGTTTGGGAGAAGGGATGAATGGGACGTTGTTGTTGGATATTATGGATCGCGGCGTTTGAATAAGTTGATGGCAACAACTACAAGATCGATTACTGGATTCGTCAGTATTATTCGGATCGTATTCTGAGCAACGTATCTGCTGGGACTCGTTCATTGTTAATATACGCAGGATAATCGACGAGGAATTTCTCTACGGCGTGATTCTTCATCTCACACCCGGGAGGGCTCGCTAGAATCGGGTAATCTTATTTCCTTTAAAAACGCGCGGCTATCGTAACTGTCAACGTTTAATTGGAAAAATGAGTTCTCTATCACAGCCGTCTGAGCTTCAACCTTTGCCTTGGTTCCAGAACCACGAACAGCATCGCAAATATATGTTTTATCCGTCCAACAAATTTGATGTGACATCGCCGAATTTTTTTGTCTCGTCAAAATGGAAAAATAATACAAATTATGCCTGCGTAAAACGAATGTACAAAGAGTGGGACGACTACGTCAACAGAGTGATGTCTAATTTGCTACCCAAAGAACGAGAGATTATGACAACTGCAACGAGCAAGCAACTGTTGTTGTGTCCGTGTTTTGCTTTGATGAGATTCAAAATTGCTAGGATGAACAGTTTTTGTGGACTAACTAGTTTACACGTTCTTAATACATTTCCATTAAAAAATGATTATTTCGACAAAGATATATACCGAGAAATAGAACGAGCCAACATTCTATTTCTGTTTTCGGTCGGCTTAATAAGTCCTCGAGTTACTTGGCTGCTAAGGCTCGTCACACCGGCATCAACTCAATGTAAAAAAATTCACGAATTTAAAACCATGAAAAAATTATCTAAAGATAGAATTAAACGGCATTTATCTAACACGCCTATAGTTGATTTGCATAAGCGATACGAAAACAAACTAAGTAAGCATATCGAACACACTCTAACCTCGTCAATGCCCACGTCAAAAAATGAAACTTTCAAACTCCTGTCTCTCGCAAACAAGCTAAAATTTGCGCAGCAGCATAATTCCGAATGGAAGTTGAACGATATTTGGTATTTGAAATACAGAAAAAATGTAGACTCGGTAAATAAACAGGTCTTTGCCGAATGTTGGGCATCGGTATTGCACGATACATTTAAATGGAAAAGAGAGTGTGCCGATAACTATCCCATTTCGCAGAAATGGAATAAATGTCAACACACGGACGTCATAACTAGGTACGAACAGCGAAGATCTGGCGACGAAGTCATGACTCAAATTAAAAAATGCCTTAAATGCAACCGCTATTTGTAACTGTGGCAACAGAATTAGATGGAATAACGTACACGAAGGAACAAAATGACGTTGTTACATATACATTATTCATCGTTTAATATAATGCTGTTAATGACAACTATACCGTACAAATCTCAACTATCAACACACATTTTTATCTCCGTTACAACGTTTTTATAAATCATTTGTCGTAAAACTGCATTGAAATCTGGATGATGAAACTCACACAACGCGACCTCATGAACGTCTCGCAAACGAACGACTCGTCGAGGAAGAATTGAACAGTGAATCAACTGATATCTGGGAAGAGGGATTGATGCAAGAATATAAACGACCACCTCGGGAAACTGTGTTTCGTATCCAAATATTACGAGATCAATATTGGCTATCACTTTTAACGATGTTTCGAAATAAAAATAAATTAATAAATTCGACGATATTTTCATTTCTTTATGCATGACCCATGTTTCTGAAATAATGACCAACTCATTCGTAACATCATTTCGCTTTATTTCGTCTTTATTTATATACAACATATTACAATAACAATACGACTATTTTACACATCCTTTTTCCGGTACGTATACGTAATTGGGTCGTTATACTATTATGTGTTCTAGCGCATATTTAGGCTGATGCCTGGCTATACTCGTCCATCGTGTTTTTTTTGTGAGAGCTCCCACTTTTTCGGCTACTTCTTGTCGTCGTAAAAGATGAAGAACGTTGTTTGTAATCAGTTTAATTGCTGATTTAAATCTACGTTTGTGGGCGGATCAGATAAGAATGGACCCAGGGATTTAAAAATATCCGCTATTTTATCGTCGCTGTCTGCTGTATGTTTATCGGGACGAGTTTTAATAAAAGTCAACGTCCCATTTTGAGGGTTAACTTGAAATTCGCATACAATCCTTCGCGTTGTCCACGTCGGAGCAACGAGTTCATGAATAGACATTGGTGTCAACAAATGTTTGTAACTAGTACCGGAACTAGATATAAAATCTACAGATCTTGTGTTCCAATCGGCAACGGAGATAACGACTCGATGTTGCTGTTGTCGTCTCGTAACAGCATTTCCGTTGTCTCGGATTCCCCAATGGAGAAGGAGTTCGATCGTATGCACATCTTTGATTTTGACGTAATATTCATCGGTAATTACCGGAGGACAGTCCTTTAACGTACAACTCGATGGAGAGTATTCTATAGCTATTAGCAACAATCCATCGTGTTTATATTTGTCTAATGTCTTAGTGGCTGCTTCCGTCTTTATTTGTTCTCGGAAATGTCGAATTATCCTGGTCGAATTTTTCGGATTCTTGAAACGTAACAAGTCATTTACGGAAGTGGAACAGCGACGATAAATGTCGTCATAATTTGGAATTGACTGCGAATACACCTCGTAATTCAAAGCGGATAAACGTAGAGTAGTATAAAAAGTAAATTGAGCCTCCCATTTATACTTTTTCAAAAGGTTGATCATGAAAATAGAATCTCGAGTCCCGATTTTATCAAATAAACATTGAAGTTGCTTCTGAGTGATAATAGAAGTCGTAGATCCATTGTAGGTTCCTTCACCAAGTGGCAAGCTTCTGTATTTCCGATTTATGTCCAATACGTTATCGGGAAATAATTTATGCTCGCACACTGCCAGTATTTCTGTTATTATAAAAGGTAGACTCACGTCGTTCTCTCTGTCTTCGAAATATTCGCATTGAATTACAACGCCACAATTGAAAGGGGATTCTAAGATGTAACACCTTTGTTTAGTGGGCAACGTAACGACGATACGATCGTTTATCCATATACCAACACCCTTGATCCCATCCCATTTGGGAGCGAGATAATAGTCGTTCATTTCACTCGGGTCCAACCGGTTACCCGTGGAATATATTGTTTTATTCCAATTTCCGAGTACGATCGAATGCTTATCGCCGGTCGGGGTTGCCATTCCTCTCGTGGGAAATTTTAAATAATCTCGTATGAAAGTCGAAAGGTTATTGCCAATTAATTTGTTGGCCCATTTCATGACGCAGTAGAGGATTTGTCCGCCTAATTTGGAAAACGGAGCGAGAATCGGCAGCGAAGCCTCATTCCCGATTTGGAACAAAAGTGCGTCACTACTGCTGTATTCTTTTGGATTCTTCCCTAAACTGCTTAGTAAACGCTCGTAATCGAATTCTAGTTCAACTTCTAGTAGACTGAACGATAAATCGGTGCTCCGACACACCCCTGTACCCCTATATTTCGAGAATGTAGTAAACGAGATTCGGCAATGTTTAAATAAACATCGGACGTTGTCATTCTGGGTTTTGTCTCTGTCGTTCTCCCCGCCGCCGCCGGTGTCAACGACGTAAAAACATATTCTTCTCTTTGCAGTGAGCATTCGATGTTTCCCCGTGAAATCGTTTGATTTTTCCAATACATTTTTAAATTCGTCTTTAGAGAGAGGAGTTTCTTTCGAAATCTTGAACACCCAATTATTAATAGGTAAAAACGGCACACTACGAACATTTCTCTGATCCTGATCATCAATTTCGTCATCTTTATTGCTAAGAAATGCCGTACAATAATGATTCTCAGCGCGAGAATATATAAGTCGTTTTTCGTCAAATTGCTGCGCTATTTGTCCTTCGTTGGTTTCTTTGTCGTGTAAAGATAAATCCGTATATTGATACGCCGGTATCACGCAAGTAATATCGGAGGTTGTTGCCACGTTCCTCGCTACAGTGTTCCCCTTGTTGGATTGAATGGTCGTGACCGTCTCGTAAACCCAATCCTTACATTGGACTCGATCCTCCCGACACCATCCATTGTCGACCATGTATTTGACTATATCGGCTCGTAACTTTTCGCGGAAAGCTTTTACATTTAATCGCTTGCATATCTCTTCGTGTAAATCGTCTTTCAATAAATGTTCGGTCGTTATTTCTACTTCAATATTTTCTTTCCCCACTGCAGTCGTCATGCTGGTTGGCGTCAAACTAAAGAAATATTCGTGACGACGGGTTAACCAACTAAATCGTTGGAAGGGGGCGGGGAGGATGTGAGTTGAATAGAAAAATGGGTCAAAAGGGGAAGGAGCTCTACATAAACAAAATGCTCAGCTCCTACGGAGACCCAATTCACAATCGGGAATCAACTCACATCCTCCCCACTGTCGCCATGCTGGTTGGCATCAAACTAGATAAATATTTGTGGCGACGGGTTAACCAACTAAATCGAGCAACGTTGGTTGGGGCGGGGAGGATGTGAATTGAAATAGAGAAATGGGTATAAAGGGGAAAGGTTCTCTACATAAACAAAACGCTCAGCTCCTATGGATACCCATTCCATCATTGACGACGATGGCATCCACACCTACCTCCTCGTCATCATCATCATCTGCAACCCCAAAACGAGAACTCGTTTCAACTCTTTTGAGCGAGGATGAAGAATATGAAAACGATACCCAGTATTTCCAATATTGCAACAATGACGGGGGCAAAGAAGATGAAAACGCATATTCGGAGAATGGGGATGAAGATAATTTTACATCGGTGTGTAAGCGTTTTTATGAAATCAGAAAAGCTTCTTCATTATTCGACGGAGTACCCGAAGAGATTGTGGTATCTTTTATTATAAATCAAATTTCCTCCTCTGGAGGATTTGATTTGAAGGAGCCACAAAATATCCCATACAAGAAATGTCTAGAAGAACTGAACGGAAAAGTGACGGAACAGTTAACCTTCCTGGACTATCAAGAATTGTTTAACAAACTTTTCAGTTGTTTGCAGGCTCTTCAACGTAAAAGGAGTAAATTGATACTCGCCAGTTCATTCATTCCTTCCATTTGTAACGAATTACTCTCCCAGGACAGACAAACGTTTATTCCACGAATTTCGTTGAGAAAGGGAACCCCACCCAGGAATTCTACTGCCAAGGTAATGTTTTTCGTCGACCTTCCTGCCACTTTCCAAGTTGTTGGAACTGTTAAATCGGTTCCCGCGGAGGTTGGAACGGAATATATAGTTATACCTTTTACCGAAACCTCGACGTTTTACTACGTAATTTCCAAGGCGATTCCCAAGAAATGTTTAAAGCAACTACAGGAGATTTATCACCCTTCTCCGAATAACGCTCCAAATAAAAGAATGCGACGCGTGACGAACCCAGAAGAAATGGAAAACGTTGATTTTGAAAGTATGAACTGTAGTTGTACGATTCGTCTTACGCAAAAGGTTGACGCTTGTAGAATAAACGTGAACGCTGACACCAAAATGTGTGTCATAGAAAAACTCGAAAGCAAAGGACATTCGAACGATAATCGACCGCTTATAGATCAACACTGCGTGGTGGTAAGCCTCGATGGAGGCTATTTGAAAATATTCAACAACAAAGAGAATAGAGACAAGAAAAAAAGAGAGCTCGCACTAAATGATCCCACTCAACCTTCGCATACTGCCAGTCTTACATTGTGGGCCAACCTCGCCATTGTACTGGGTGAATTGCCAGAAATCAAAAAGTATTGGAAAGAGGCCGGACCGCTTGATGCGGATAACGCCGCACAAACGCATATTTAACAACTTTGATGATATGTAAACTGTAAGTGTATTAACAAATAACAAATAAACGTGCTTGGATATTTAAAAACATTAACGTATTTTCGGTTTCATTTTCCTTTCCGTTGCAGCAATTGTGTCATTTTTTCACTTGGCTCGCATTTGAGAGAAAGAATACACAAAATTTACGCAAATCTTACGCGCCTAATTTTATTCTTTATTGGAGAGTACCGAAGGTTCAAATGTTTGTTGTTGCGCGTTTTTCGTTTATAAAAATTGAAGTAAGATCAGTTTCATCGTTGTTTCCCTTGAGAGCTATTCGTCCCACGATAAGGATCTATGGTTGATATTACCCTTGTCATTCACCATGTCATAAGGAACTATCGTTCCAGTAATATAATGTGCGTCGTTTATTTGCAACGTGGGTTTGGATAAATAGTTGCTCGATAACACCGGAGATGTAATAGTGGATTTAATACGAACGTCTCCGCGAGTTAATCTACTTCTAATATCGTCTATCGAGAGTTCTTTCAAAGAGGACGTTGCTTCCGTTTCCAAGTAAGACGGAGTAATTAATTCCATATTCATACACGTGAATATTCTTCCGATTCGACCGTTAACTTTGAGCCCAATCGTACTATTGCAAGGGAGCGTCGGCGGGTCTATTGTGCGATCTTGTAATGGGAAACCATTTACACACCAAGTCTGGGTGTTGTGATTAAAAAGAGCGCTGTTCACTAAATATTTCAAACCTCGTTTGAAATCCGATTTTGTTCTATGAGAACACAACGCATTTATATTTTTATTAACTAACGAAGGCAACACGGTTTTTACTAGAGGATTTTCGCTTAAATCTTTTTCGAATACGTAGCCTAAAGAATTACTGGCCAACGTTTTAGGATCTGTGACAGTAGAGAGGGTTTTAAGCGCCTCTAATTTATCGTCGTCGGTCGCCAAATTAATTATCATGGTAAAGACGGCTACAGAAGTCGTCGCCACTTTGTCGGCAAAATACGAGTTAGTGAAATAGCCCAAATTAGAGGACTGCAATGGAACATATTTTGCCGTTGAGGTACACTGTACGAATGAAGAAGTTTGAGTATTGAATTCGTATAGAACTCGTTTATTCGTCCACGAGCAAGTATAAAACGGCAGAGTAGCCGTCCTCAGAATAATTTCTTCTTCCTTCGTAAGTATCAAAGGAACACAATCGGTAGTTTCTACGATCAAATCTTCATTTTCAGATTTACGTTTATTTTTCTCGACGTCTATATACAAAGAAAACGCAACAAAGTTGAGGTATTGTCTACGATTTGTAAATAACGTCTGTACTCGAATTTTGCCGTATTTAAACAGATTAGAAGGAACGTCTCGAAAAGATTTTGGTTGAACAATCGTCTTGGACCCTCCTTCTCCTTCTTCTTCTAATAACAAATATTCGGGGATACTGTATTCGATATACATCGGACCCAGAGCTCCTGTGTTGGAAGGCGTTGTTGTTGTTTTATAGATCATCTCTTTAACCGTGTAAAAAGCTGTTGAAGCTACACCTTCGGTCGTAACGAGACCGTTGTGACATTTTACGAGACCGGTTTTTATCCGAGAAACATCGGCTAACTGAAGGATTTGATGCGTAGAAGAATCGGCGGAAGAGGCAACCATGTCAGTCTCTAGAGGAATCGACGAATTTGGTAGAGATAAACATTGCATGTCCATACATTTGTTATACGGGAATCCGCTCATTAATTTTCCGCCGGGCATACGATCCGCACAATTCTTTATAACGTACGAACCATTTCTATCGCACGACACGTAGGAATTTGGAAACGATTTGACCCATTGCTCTGGAAGTTGGATATCTGCGTTTTTCACGTTGTTTTTCTTACAAGGATTCATGTATACACATTTTTGTAACTCTTCGGAAAAATATTCTCGGGGTCGACAAGACATTTCTACGTATAGCTCCTGCTTTGTGGGATCGCACGCATAAAACGTGTTGCTGCTACCGTCACTTTCGCCCGGTTTATTTATTTTAGGAGACTTCGAAACGAGTAATTTCTGATAACATTTGTACGAGGCCGAATGAACGCCACCCAACCCTTGGCATTTTCCATTCCCAGAATAAAAGGTGAATCTAGGACAAGAAAACGTTTTCAACTGATTACCGACACATTGATGATATTTCGAATTTTCGAAATCGCTCGAGTCTCCTATTCCAAATATCCGGGATGTTTTATCATACTCATATTTGACGAGAGACGCTATATCTTTCAATCCATTCACATTTTTGGGAGACGGAAAAAATCTGTTTTGAGGAGCTCCACTACAGGCGTAATATTCGTTGTTTCTATGAACGGTGAATCCCCGAGATAACTTTATGGCTATACTTTCTCCACTTCTGTCCGTAGTGCTGTCGACTTTGCTGTCACTACTCTCGCCTAAGACAATGTTTACGGTATTGTCGGCTCGTTGTAACTCCACTTTAGTACCAGGACCGAGCAGTTTATCTTCTTTTAACACTCCTTTCGAGTTATCGAACTTGTAATTACTATCGGGTTTTATGATAACCTGAGAAGATGACGAAGAACCACTCGTGGTTGCGGCTGCAGCAGCGCTGGCAGCATTGGCAACGACGATAGCTTTTTTAAGAGCGGCGATCTCCTCGTTTTTCTCTCGGACCAACTCCTTCAATTTTGTAATTTGGCGCTCAGTAGCAGCGAGAGCGATGGCGTTATTCGAGCCTGTGCGACAAGATTCTCGAAGCAGTGCAATTTCGAGTTCATCTCGGCTTTTCCTCTCTTCAAGTTGCACAATTTGATCTGTCTTATTTCGACAAGTGGCAATGTCCGTTTCGAGCCTTTGGTTCTGAATTTGAAGAGAGTTTATGTGTTGACTCAATGCCTGTTTTTCTTTTTCGCTTCCATTCTTCAGATTTTGTATTTGATTTTCCAGGGCACTGATGCGGGCTTCGTTTCTATCTTTAGCTTGATGAAGGGCGTCAATGTAATCTCTTTGAGTTTTTTCTTTTGTGGTCGATGCTGCTGCCTGCAATTGGAGTGACAGAAAAGAAAGTGCGTCATTAACCTGGAGCGTACAAAAATAACATATTTATACCGATTAATAATAAATTAAATACAAAAACGACCAGTTTGTATCTACCTCGGTGTTGCATTTCAGCTCTGTCTGAGATCAGATATCGGTCTCTGTATTTCGTCTTTATTTTTTGTTTGTGTCTTCTTTACCCGGTTTATTTCCTCTAAACGAGTTTCATCGTCCGAGTTTAAAAAAATCACTCGCTCGATGAGAGTTCTCTATTTTATATCGCTATCAATCCTATCTATTTTCAATTTCTCCGACTCTTGCGACAGATTTTTGTCATGGGTTGTCAGTCGTTTTATTCCACCGTCGTTTTTTGTTTGTGTTTCTGTGAAAATATCATTTGCTCGTTGGTCGCTTTCAATTTATTCTCACAACCAGTCTTATCTGCTTTCAATTTCTCCAACTCTAGCGACAGATTTTTGTTGTCGGTCGTCAGTCGTTTTATTTCGCCGTCATTTTTTGTTTGTGTCTTCTTTAACCGGTTTATTTCCTCTAAACGAGTTTTGTTATCAGAGGTTAAAAAAGTCACCTGCTCGTTGGTCGCTTTCAATTTATTCTCACTATCGACCTTATATGCTTTCAATTTCTCCAAATCTTTCGACAGACCTTGGTTATTGGCAGTGAGTCGTTTTATTTCACCGTCATTTTTTGTTTGTGTCTCCCTTAACCGGTTTATTTCCTCTAAACAAGTTTTGTTATCAGAGGTTAAAGAAGTCACCTGCTCGTTGGTCGCTTTCAATTTATTCTCACTATCGACCTTATACGCTTTCAATTTCTCCAAATCTTTCGACAGACCTTGGTTATTGGCAGTGAGTCGTTTTATTTCACCGTCATTTTTTGTTTGTGTCTCCCTTAATCGGGTCATTTCCTCTAAACGAGTTTTGTTATCAGAGGTTAAAGAAGTCACCTGCTCGTTGGTCGCTTTCAATTTATTCTCACTATCGACCTTATATGCTTTCAATTTCTCCAACTCTAGCGACAGATTTTTGTTGTCGGTCGTCAGTCGTTTTATTTCGCCGTCATTTTTTGTTTGTGTCTTCTTTAACCGGTTTATTTCCTCTAAACAAGTTTTGTTATCAGAGGTTAAAGAAGTCACCTGCTCGTTGGTCGCTTTCAATTTATTCTCACTATCGACCTTATATGCTTTCAATTTCTCCAAATCTTTCGACAGACCTTGGTTATTGGCAGTGAGTCGTTTTATTTCACCGTCATTTTTTGTTTGTGTCTCCCTTAATCGGGTCATTTCCTCTAACTGAGTTTCCCGATCTACCTGATTTACCCGGGTTACCAGATCGCCGAATTCTTTTAGACTATTTAAATGCTGGTCGATATAGGATTCGAGAGACTCGAGTGTAGTTTCATTATCATTTCTTCTTTTTAATGATTCATATAGTTTTATATTTCGTTTGGCCAAAGTGTCTATTTGACCCTTTTGTTGTTTATCTACGTCAGCTAAGGATCTTAGATCAGAAACAATAACATCGTTACTTACCAACGCTTCTTCAAGACGTTTTTCGAATTCTATAATTCTGTCGGTGTCTTCTGTGCTGGGATACACGGATGCTACGCCAGAATCTGAATTGACGATGGTCACAGGACTCTGCGGATTATTTCGTTTATAGTTATCTACGGTAGTTTTGTCGCTATTCCCACGAGCTGATACTCGTTTATTAACTACGTGAAAATATACTGTTATTACTATACTTAATATTACCACCAGAGAACATACGACTAATAGCATTATATAATTTTGTACCTTTCTCTTATTTGGTACGAACATCGCTACTACTTTTTGCCTGTCTTCTCATTATCAAGAACTAAAAGGTGTCAAAGTATTGGGTGAGAGGAAGAATAAATATAATAGTAACGCGAATATAAGGATTTATTATATTCTCACGATACAAAAAAAAAAAATATGTACATAATAAAAGTAATAGGTAAAACGAAAAACGACATATTCTGTTACTCGTGCACCCATGTTGATTGACGACGAGAATGCGTTGAAAGTTTATATGGAAGGCGAACAAACTCGAGAGGGTTCGCATGCCTACGCAGGGTCATCTTCCTCACTGTAAACTCCATCTCTTCTTCGTCGTTATCATCTTCAGTATCGCAATTTTTCCCATTTTCTACGTCCTCTTTCACGTTTGTCTCGCTGTCACTCTCTTCCTCGTCTGGAGTAGAAAATTCGAATAAGTCATTTTTTGTAGCTACTCCTTTTTCTTTGAGCCGATCCGAGAGCCTTTCGATGAACTTTTTTTCTGTTCTGTCGTGAAAAGGGTTCTTTTTTCAATACCGTATATGTACCATGGACTGAATGTTCTTTTGAGACGTACCAAGTACTGTTCTTCGGACGGAGAGAGTTTTTCCGTTTGTCGAGACAATCTATACAATTCTTTTCTATCCATTCTACGTTTTTCAAGCTGTTTCGAATACCGACCCTGACTATTTATCCACGCAAATTTGTATCTGAATCCTCCTTCGACTCGTTTACAAATAACAAAATAAAATTGCCGAGTAACCTCGGTAATATTTTCTTTTTTGCGTTTACGAGTTTCGCCTCAGCCTCCTCGTCTATTTTCTCTTGGATAGGTCTTGGTTCGACTCTCGTTGACAGTTTCTTCTTTTCCTGTCGTTGGCTCTATTTCTCCCGTCTCTCTTTCAGCTTGCATTTCTCTAATAACATCCTTCAACGTGATTCGCATGCCTACGCAGGGTCATCTTCCTCACTGTAAACGTTGGTAGAATGCACTCGAGACCGTTTGCATCGGTCCGTCTCTTCGTCGTTATCATCTTCGGTATCGCAATTTTTTCCATCTTCTACATCCTCTTTTACTTCTGTCTCGCTGTCACTCGTTTGCTCGTCGTCGTTTTTATTATCATCTACGAAATCCCCTCGACTTACTCGGAGATCGTCAAAATCCTTGGTTAAATCCTCGATGATCCCTCCTATAAAGTCTATTAATTCTGCTCGGTCTCCGTCTGGAGTAGAAAATTCGAATAAGTCATTTTTTGTAGCTACTCCTTTTTCTTTGAGCCGATTCGAGAGCGCTTCGATGAACTGTTTCTTCTGTTCTGTCGTGAAAAGGGTTCTTTTCTCAATGCCATATATGTACCATGGACTGAATGTTTTTTTGAGACGTACCAAGTACTGTTGTTCGGACGAAGAGAGTTTTTCCGTTTGTCGAGACAATCTATACAATTCTTTTCTATCCATTCTACGTTTTTCAAGCTGTTTCGAATACCGACCCTGACTATTTATCCACGCAAATTTGTATCTGAATCCTCCTTCGACTCGTTTACAAATAACAAAATAAAATTGCCGAGTAACCTCGGTAATATTTTCTTTTTTGCGTTTACGAGTTTCGCCTCTGCCTCCTCGTCTATTTTCTCTTGGAGAGGTCTTGGTTCGACTCTCGTTGACAGTTTCTTCTTTTCCTGTCGTTGGCTCTATTTCTCCCGTCTCTCCTTCAGCTTGCATTTCTCTAATAACATCCTTCAACGTGATTCGAATTAGCCTTTGCATGTCTTCGAGGAATCGTTTTCTAGTTCCTTCGACAATTTTTCGTGCATGACGAACAGTTTTAGAAGATGAAGACGAATTGTTGGAAGCCGACGAGGCAGAAGAAGATGACGTGTTGGATGACGAAGAGCAAGAAGACGAATATCCCAAACTACCAGAGTCTTTATTTTTCTTCTCTGTCTCGTCCTCAGCAAACTGATGGTCGGTTTGGGTTGGTCTTTCCATGTTGATCCGATGACCGACGAGCTCCAAATAGTCGAGTGGTTTCAGCTCTGGAAGGTTTTATTAAGCCACACGAACAGAAATCGCTTTTGCCGAATTCACACGGTATGTGGTAGGGGGATACAAATTTTAGTAGAAGAAGAATGTCCGTCCACGTAGGCCAGGAAGGTTTTATCGATCCACTCAAACAGAAATCTCCTCCCTCTAGTCCATACAAACGTGGAAGGGGCACAAACTGTAATAGTATGTGATTCGGTGGCCAACTCTGCCAAAAAGTGGGATAATGATAGTAATAGCGAAACACGTTTGTCTCGAACTTCTCGGGGAAGATGTTAGCAATTAGACCAGCTCGTTGGTAGATCTCAGAGCTGCGAGAAAAACAGTTTTCGAGAAACGAATTGGCTCTGGAATCCGAAGACGAGAGAACAAAAATTGTTTTGAAAGGACAATTAATTCGTAGATCTATAATTGGAACAAACCGTAAGCTGAAATAGGGTTTGTAGAGGGGGATTCAGAGTCGGCCAGTCTTTGGGGGACATATATATGAGAGCTCACTCCACTCAACAAATTAGTTCTCTATCGTTGACAGTGCCTTTATCACCCTTCTTCTACATCGTTCTATCCGTTCGTAATATAATGTACACGGAGGCTTGGAAGCTTTTAAAGAATGATCACCATTACCAAACTTTTCTTAGTGAACCAATGTGCAATATAATTAATAGTGACTTGCCTGATCCTTACCTCGATTGTTTAAAAATGTTGCGTTCACTGAAGAAGAAACTTACATTCCTCGAAGGAAACGTCTCAGTCGATGAATTGTCGTTTATTGACGCTTGCATACGTTGTAAACGAGCACTCTTTGCGATATACTCTGATGTCTACAAATTTTCCAGATCAGGTGATAAGATCACTGATGACATTGCATTCGTAAAGCGTTGGAGGAATTGTATAAATAATATCGACAAAGACCAAACATTAATTAAGCTGGTCGAACTCAGACGCTGCTACGACTTACGGTGTCACCAGGAATAAAGTTCAATGAAGAGCAGTTTCCACCCCTGACCACCAACAACGCAAACCTAAGAATACGGGAAGTCCTTCTCTCCAAATGATGCATTTTGTATTCCAGTAACATCACCAACAACGTAAACCCAAGAAGACAGGAAGCCCTTCTCTCCAAAAGATGCATTTTGTGTTGCAGTAACATCACCAAATTGTAAATACACGGTGGTAACTTATGTGTAGTTCGTTTATAACTAACGATGCTGACTTATGTTGTCAAATTATCTAGTTTTAGTCTGTTTATGCGCAATTAATTGTAAAACCTGTTTATAATATAAATAAAAAGCGTTGAATCGAATCGAATTACTTTATTACAAGACGCAACAACGAGTAACTCAAGGTATCAAAACTACGCAAAGTATCTTTCGATCAAAGATAAAACTAGCGTTAAAAATGGTGTATCGACGAATCAAATGATTCCAGTCAGATTTCCTTAAGTAAAATCCTGGTTTGGTTATCTCAGAACCTAAGTTACCAGTGGTTCTATAATTGGAACAAACCGTAAGCTGTAATAGGGTTTGTAGAGAGGGACTCAGAGTCGGCCAGTCTTTGGGGGACATATATATGAGAGCCCACTCCACTCCACAAATTAGTTCTCTATCGTTGACAGTGCCTTTATCACCCTTCTTCTAAATCGTTCTATCCGTTCGTAATATAATGTACACGGAGGCTTGGAAGCTTTTAAAGAAAGATCACCATTACCAAACTTTTCTTAGTGAACCAATGTGCAATATAATTGATAGTGGCTCGCCTGAACCTTACTTCGATTGTTTAAAAAGGTTGCGTTCACTGAAGAAGAAACTTACATTCCTCGAAGGAAATATCTCAGACGATGAATTGTCGTTTATTGACGCTTGCATACGTTGTAAACGAGCACTCTACGCGATATACTCTGATGCCAGACTCTGCGGATGTACCCCTGATGAAATTGCATTCATAGAGCGTACATGGACGGACTGTATAGATAATATCGACAAAGACCAAACATATATTAAGCTGGTCGAACTCAGACGCTCCTACAACTTACAGTGTCACCGACAATACCAAAATTCAACGAAGAGCCGTTTCCTCCACTAACCACCAACAATGTAAACCTACAAAGACAGGAAGCCCTTCTTTCCAATTTTGTGTTCCAGTAACATCACCAACAACGTAAACCTAAGAAGACTGGAAGCCCTTCTCTCCAAAAGATGCATTTTGTGTTCCAGTAACATCACCAACAACGTAAACCTAAGAAGACATGAAGCCCTTCTCTCCGAAAGATGCATTTTGTGTTCCAGTAACATCACCAAATTGTAAATACGCGGTGGTAACTCATGTGTAATTCGTTTATAACTAACGATGCTGACTTATGTTGTCGAATTATTTAGTTTTAGTCTGTTTATGCGCAATTAATTGTAAAAACTGTGTATAATATAAATAAAAAACGTTGAATCGAATCGAATTACTTTATTACAAGACGCAACAACGAGTAACTCAATGTATCAAAACTACGCAAGGCATCTTTTGATCAAAGATAAAACTAGCGTTAAAAATGGTGTACAGTCGAATCAAATGATTCCAGTCGTATTTCCTTAAGTAAAATCCTGGTTTGGTTATTTCAGAACCTAAGTTACCAGTGATTCTCGGATTTTAAATTTTCGAGATGCCAATTTTCCATGCACCGATTTCATCCGGACAAGTTGATATAGCGAGAGTCGTAGCGGTTATGCCGGTCGGTTGTAGGAAAGTTGAACACCTCCAGCATGTTAGTATGGACGTTCGTATCGTAATCAACGAAACAGTTGTAGTTGAGTAATATTTTATATAAATATCGACACAATTTCAGTCCATGTTTCGAATCAAGGACAACGGTATCAGAATTGATGTCGACCAATCGCGTACAACTCTGTAAAACCACCTGATCATCGACGAGTTTCTTGCTCTTTCGTTTATCTACTAGTTCACAAATTGAGAAGAGTTTCGTGGAAACAAAATCTCCATCGACGCTGATTTTTCCTGAACTAATAAACGTTGATTCTCCTCTGTCTTTAACTACCATAGCTCTCGGTATATGGTATGACGACTCGAATATACGTTGTATCGATTTTAATGTGACAGCCTCTCTGCCGTCGGCTGAATAGAAACGAAAACCCAAATAAGACGACAACGTTCTATTGCCAACCACGTTGCAAATTATATCAGCAGTCGCCATAATATCGCTCAACGACCGATTCGACTTTGTGTAATTCGATGAGTTAGGGTCAGTACGACGCGAGATAATGCCCACAGTGAAGAAGACTGAACGTAATATACCACGATCGCTGTGCCACCTTTTACCCTTTATTCTTCTCCTCCTTTCTACCAGCGAGGCTAGTAAATAAATGTCTCGATTTTTCGTACTGTGCGTGACAGGATTATTTATAACTCTGACGATGTCGATGATTTACGTGAAACTATGCGTATTTTTTGATTTAGCTCGTATAGTAGATAGCAACGAGGTTTTTGAAGACAAGCAAAGACGAAAATGTTTGGGGGATGAAACTGAATTGCTAACCCTTCGTGTCAATTTGAGAAGATATCGAAACAGACATTTTGTACCAAAACGTAGAGACGTTATTAGCGAACTTTTTTACGTGTATTCAGAAAACGCAAAATGCAATTTACCCGTAACGACCTTTAGAGAAGCTTTTAAAACGGTGTTTTTTTAACGTCTGTAAGTAGTATACTTTTTGGGGGTATACTTGTATCTTTAGTTTCCATTTCGTCAGAGAGGAATTCTCCTCACTCCCTCCATTCTTCCTCCGACGGTTGTTGGTTTTGTAACATAACCCCCTTATATATACCAGAAACCTGCCAAAGTCTTCATTCTGTCTATGACATTTATAAGAGTAACCACCCATCTGTAGTAGGTAATACTTTTGGGGGATCTAGCCCGGAGTAGTACGTAGAACATCGACACCAAATGTACAGAATCGACATGTCGAGGATCGACACAAAACTAAACACAACGATGTTAAATCGTGTTCGAGAATTACCTCGTAAAGATAATAACGAGTACGAGAGGTTATATTTGTACCTAGCATCAATCGAAGTAAATACTCCGGTCGACATATTGTGGTGTGATTACGACGCTCCATCACCACAATCCACTATAAAGCATCCATCATCGACTATGCATCTTTACCCGCATCAATCAAATTTAGTGCAACATCTATACGAGTTGGAGACTCAAATAATGACAAAGCAGTGTACCCACGAACCTGTATATATTGGGATCGGAGAAATGTCGGGGTTTGGTAAAACGCACGCTATGCTGTCATTATGTTTAACGAAGAATGACTCGACCTGCGTGATAGCCCCAGTCAAAATTATTCCTCAGTGGATTTCAGCTTTGGAAGATTTCAATGTTCCTAAAGATTCGTGGGAATGTGTTCATTCAGAGAGTTCGATGAATAATTTCTTCAGACGACTGCACGTGCCCGAAAATTCTCCTCGTCGGATTACATTGATCAGCTCTGCTTATATCACCACATTCAACGGTAAACTAGGATCGTGGGGTCATAAGCATATCAGATTCGACAGATTAATCGTCGATGAAATAGATTCCTTAACCCCCAAATTTTTCAAACATCCGAATTTCGAACCGAGACTCGCTAAAACATATTATACTTTCTGTTATGGGATAAGCAACACTATGTTTCAGCTAGATATTGATGGAAATCCCATACCCAATTTCAACAATATGTCGTATTTATCCGTAGCTCCCGTTTCCACGGATCGGTACTACGAGAGCTTAAGACAATCTCATACATTTTGGGCATATACAAAATTAATCGTTCATCATCCAACTGCGATACTTGGCCGTTCTACGATTAGACCTGGTTACCTTTTTAGAGAGCTGAAGTATACAATGTCTCCAACGAGTCTACCGCTGGAAAGAATTATATTTCGCGTTAGTCCGTCGAACCTGCGTCGTCCGTACGTAAATGCCAAAACAGTTAAACGTATACTCAACTTGATATTCGCAAAAATGATAACTGTCAACGGACAATTAATGCGTACTGCGCATCGTCACATTGAACATCTCCTTTCCAATCGGGATAAGATGGTGGAAAACATAACCGACAGATTAAGCGTGTTGCGTATCTTGATGGGTATTAAGCCCGAACGTACCTACCTCAAAACTCGAAAAAAACTCAAACTTGCGATAAAAACTCTAAAACCCCTAATGGATAGCAGTACCATAAAGGAAAAAACCTATTTCTCCAACATAATGGTTGAATTGTTAGACGCGAACAAGATGTACGATTCCCTAGTGGATTCTACGAACAAATTGAAAACTGCCCAAAAAACAGTACTAACCGTCCCAGTCACATGCGGAATATGTCTGAATGATAACATTACAGAACATTATCTACTCGCTACATGCTGTAGATTCGTCGTATGCCCGACGTGCTTTTTTAAGTTGGAAGCTTTGTGTCCCCAGTGTCGCAATCCAGATTTTAAATGTATACGTAACTTAGTTTACTTCGCGAAAGAAACCGACGATTGTTTCAATTTTTCCTCTTCGTGGAATCAATACAGAGATATATTTCGGGCAATATACGACAACAGCAATGCAAATGCGAATGACGCGTTGCAATTGACGCCTAGGATTAAAGTAGTGATATTCTCTCCTACGAAAGATATAGTAGAATTTTTATCGTACTGTCCAGAGTACAAAAACAAATTTCAGGTTATCCGCAACTCTTTCGAAGAAGCAAGCGTATATTTACCCGCTTTCAAAAGTACATCCTCATCTCCAGTCAATATTTTAGTATTCGTTTCTAAAACATTATCAGATTATGCTGGTTTAGATTTAACGGCAGCTACTCACCTCATTAATTTACATTCGAATATATCGGTTTTACAGTATAATCAAATGATCGGCCGAGCTTATCGTTTCACACGAGTCGGTCAATTACAAGTTTATTCCTACAATGTCACTCCGTTGTATGACTGCTACCGTAAGCCACAGTCAAGAAAAACGATAGTCGAGATGAAAACAAATCAAGAAGATCGAGAAAGATTGACTCAGCTTAATTATTCGTCTTCGCCCGTTGACAGTGTGACTCGACCGGTTGTTCATACACCTCGGAAGATCACCTACTCGCTACAGGATTTAATTCCTTTTGTCGAGTTCGTTAATTCCCATTATCGGAAGTGATACTGTTCATCAGGTCTACGATATCCATTATTGAGATACTGACTTGAGTGTCGGCCGTCTATGAGAGCCGTTGATCTATCCTCCAAAGATTATCCCGATTATTAGAGATACGGTTAGATAAATTGGGCGCTAACAATCGTTCTGAGCCACTGCCCTAGCACCCGAAGAAGTATCGTGAGGCAATCACGGAAAACGAATTTGAAACATTTTAAATGTACAAAAGGATAGAAATGTACAAAAACTCTGTGTATATACAATAAAATTATTTAATCTATTCGAATTTGTTTCTCATTGTTTCCAAAATCCATTTTGTCTTTTCAGGTAGTAGGCACATATGTAGAAAAGA
The DNA here is from genome assembly GCA_030762985.1 of Adelphocoris suturalis. Classification (NCBI taxonomy): domain Eukaryota; kingdom Metazoa; phylum Arthropoda; class Insecta; order Hemiptera; family Miridae; genus Adelphocoris; species Adelphocoris suturalis. The sequence goes on from CM061042.1 coordinate 21,294,778, forward strand.
GGTTAAATTTGCGTTTGAAATCCCTAATCAAAATAGTTCACGCGCTCTGTCCATTTAGATGTTTCTTTCCGAACATCTAGGATAACTTTATTTTACTCGAGTTGTTATTGCTAAGACCTAATTACCAAACAATACAATAGCATTATACCGTTATTATGTATATATACATAATAACAACCGCCCACTACTCAACTACCAGTGGACACTCTAAGAACTATTGGTAACTCAAATATTTAGATTTAGAATATTGTATACCAACTTAGAACAAATTGCAGTTTCCAAAGAAAAACTGCGAAAAGGTAAAACAAAGGCAGAAAAGAAACTCGTTGATCGCGCATTTATTTATTATGGTTCGGAAAAAACGACATAATGAATAATTTAATGAAACAGAAATCTATTCAAACAACTCGGTAATTGTCGTAATATTGCCTTTCAAGTTTTCAGCCTAAAAGGCATTTTCACGGGGGTTTTTATTCAGGCACAAGAGGGTGAGTGATTTCATACGATTTACGAATCCTAACATCGTGTTGGACGTTGTCGTCGTCGTAACCAGTTGATCCAACGACGGAGAAAATACGTTGGCATCGTGTTTACATCCTCGTTCGCTGCGCACAATAGAGCGTGATAATATCGTAAAGCTGTTGATGGGAATGGCACCAATGGCCGTCAATCCGTGTTTGAGACGTATTTGCCGCAATATTATATCCTCAGTCGAATAATTGCACGACAGTATCATACTGTCATCGTCGCTCATTCCCCTGAGCTTCCGCACTAAGATTTTGTAAAGTTCTTTGTGAGCTGCTTTTAATGTTTGACTCAACGCGTTGCCACGAATGGACCAGAGGTAGTCGGCAATCCTTGCTTCTTTTAGGATTGATCGCGGAAGCTGGTCAGCATTACCCGTACAATGCAGCAAGTTGTCTATATGATGATTACGGGTGACATTCTTTGAGGGGAACCAAAACTCGGCGACGTACCTGGCAATGATTTTGTCGTTGGTAGTCATTTTTAGCGAACAATATCTTCGAAGGTGACGAATCCGACGACAACTTTTGCCCTGCCGAGAAGACGATCGAATTGTATTAGTTTCTAGTGGTCATCTCAAACGTACGTGTGTGTATATAGGAGTGGGGGATACAGCCTCGCAATTAAACAGTACCACGAATCTCGAGACTTTTTCTCCTCTAAGAACTCGATACAAAAAATCTTTCGATCCCTGCTCCCGACCGGACAACAACGTTTGAAGCGACGAAATACTATAATACTAACTCTTAACTCTTAAGACTTAAGACTAGGGGACTCCTCTTCGGAACACGAGATAAAAAAACGTTTGGAAGAAATATCAGAAAGGAATTCTGAATCGAAAGCTAAAAGCCTCGGAGCTCGAGGAAAAAAAATTGCGGCCGAAAAATTCTCAATCCTTACGTATACTAAGCCGTTCTCGGGGTTAAGCTTCAGTGTCCACCGGTATTTCTTGGGGGGAGGGTGTATATTATTATTATATATATATTACATATATATAATAATAATATACTAACTCTTAACTCTTAAGACTTAACTCTTAAGACTTAACTCTTAAGACTTAACTTTTAAGACTTAACTCTTAAGACTTAAAACTAGGGAGAATCCTCTTCGGAGCTCGAGACAAAAGACTAGGGACCTGGGAGCTCGAGGAAAAAAGTTGCGACCGAAAAATTCTCGGTCCTTCGATCCTCGGACGAAATAAATATCGCACGAAACTGATTTACTCTCATTCCCACTTTACTGTTTTATCCCCACTCCTTCTTGCCTCTTAGAGTAACTTTATATCGAGCGGTTCTCGGGGTTAAGCTTCAGTGTCCACCGGTATTTCTTGGGGGGAGGGTGTATATTATTATTATATATATGTAATATATATATAATAATAATATACTAACTCTTAACTCTTAAGACTTAACTCTTAAGACTTAAGACTAGGGAGGCTCCTCTTCGAGCTCGAGGAAAAAAAAGTTCTGAAGAAATACCCGAAAGAAAATCCGAATCAAAAACCAAAAGCGAAAGAACCGAAACAAAAAAAAACGAACGACTATTTAGTCGTAGATTCGAGAATTACAAGAGTTTTCGGACGAGAACAATCCTCTTCGGAGCTCGAGACAAAAGACTAGGGACCTGGGAGCTCGAGGAAAAAAGTTGCGACCGAAAAATTCTCGGTCCTTCGATCCTCGGACGAAATAAATATCGCACGAAACTGATTTACTCTCATTCCCACTTTACTGTTTTATCCCCACTCCTTCTTGCCTCTTAGAGTAACTTTATATCGAGCGGTTCTCGGGGTTAAGCTTCAGTGTCCACCGGTATTTCTTGGGGGGAGGGTGTATATTATTATTATATATATGTAATATATATATAATAATAATATACTAACTCTTAACTCTTAAGACTTAACTCTTAAGACTTAAGACTAGGGAGGCTCCTCTTCGAGCTCGAGGAAAAAAAAGTTCTGAAGAAATACCCAAAAGAAAATCCGAATCAAAAACCAAAAGCGAAAGAACCGAAACAAAAAAAAAAACGAACGACTATTTAGTCGTAGATTCGAGAATAAAATGTTCTCGTCCGAAAACTCTTGTAATCTTTCATCCGAACCTGGCAGTTCGGAGCGGCTAAATAAATGTAATACGACATTGATACGTTTATTATTCACCCCTGCTCCTACTCAATGACTATAATAACAATAACTCTTAAGTCTTCAGACTTCTCAGAGCTCTAGGGAAATTAGGATCGGAAAAAAACTTTGTCAATAACAATAACTCTTAAGTCTTAAGACTTCTCAGAGCTCTAGGGAAATTAAGATCGGCAAAAAAATTTTATCCTCGAGATCTGAGATCTGAACATTTTATTCTTGAATCTACAATTGGATAGTCGATCGTTCGTTTTTCAACTTTTGGTTCAGAATTCCTTCCCGGATATTTTTTCTCGATCTTAATTTCCTCGAACTCCGAGATATAGAGACTAGAAATTATCACTAAAGAGTTGGGTAGTTGTCAGGGTTTTCGATTTCCTAAAGAAAACCCTAGAATTTTGAGGTCGTACATTTTTTCCCGCGCTCCGAGAATATCCCACGTCTTAAGAAGTGGACCTTACTACTAAGAGGTAAAGAGTGGGAGTAACGAGGAAAATAAAATACGTAGGTATAGTTTTCTCGTTTATTTCGTCGCTCCCAGTTTTTCTTCTCCGGCACGGATTACGGGCCGAACGATTTTTCTTTCGAGGATCGGAGGACCGAGAATTTTTCGGTCGCAACTTTTTTTTCCTCGAGCTCCCAGGAATCTCCCTAGTCTTAAGTCATAAGAGAAATGAAATGAAATGAAATGAAATTGTTTATTTGTAAAAGCCTTCCGGCGATACAAAAAGAGTCTCAAGAGTTTAGAGTTAGTAATATAGTATTTCGTCCCTCCGAACTTTGTTCTTTGGCTCGGATCACGGGCCGAAAGATTATTCTTTCGAGGATCCAAGGACCTAGAGTTTTTCGAACGCAACTTTTTTTTCCTCGAGCTCCGAGTCGAACGAGAACATTTTATTCTCGAATCTACGACTGAATAGTCGTTCGTTTTTTTTTGTCTCGGTTCTTTCGCTTTTCAGTTTTAGGTTCGGAGTTTCTTTCGTGTATTTCTTCCGAACTTTTTTTTCCTCGAGCTCCGAGTCGAACGAGAACATTTTATTCTCGAATCTACGACTGAATAGTCGTTCGTTTTTTTTTGTCTCGGTTCTTTCGCTTTTTAGTTTTAGATTCGGATTTTCTTTCGGGTATTTCTTCCGAACTTTTTTTTCCTCGAGCTCCGAGAAGGAACCACTCTAGTCTTAACTCTTAAGAGTTAAGTCTTAAGAGTTAAGAGTTAGTATATTATTATTATATATATATGTAATATATATATAATAATAATATACACCCTCCCCCCAAGAAATACCGGTGGACACTGAAGCGCGACACCCGGATCTGTCTAGTATATAGTATGCGAAGGAGTAGGAGTGGGGATAACTCAATAGTCTCTAGTCTTAAGTCTTAAGAGTTAAGAGTTAGTGTTACACTATTTCGTCGCTCCGAACTTTTTTTTTCCTCGGCACGAACTTCGGACCGAAAGATATTTCTTTCGGGGATCGAAGGACCGAGAATTTTTCGGTCGCAACTTTTTTTTCCTCGAGCTCCCAGGAATCTCCCTAGTCTTAAGTCATAAGAGTTGAAATGAAATTGTTTATTTGTAAAAGCCTTCCGGCGATACAAAAAGAGTCTCAAGAGTTTAGAGTTAGTAATATAGTATTTCGTCCCTCCGAACTTTGTTCTTTGGCTCGGATCACGGGCCGAAAGATTATTCTTTCGAGGATCGAAGGACCTAGAGTTTTTCGAACGCAACTTTTTTTTCCTCGAGCTCCGAGTCGAACGAGAACATTTTATTCTCGAATCTACGACTGGATAGTCGTTCGTTTTTTTTGTCTCGGTTCTTTCGCTTTTTAGTTTTAGGTTCGGAGTTTCTTTCGTGTATTTCTTCCGAACTTTTTTTTCCTCGAGCTCCGAGTCGAACGAGAACATTTTATTCTCGAATCTACCTGAATAGTCGTTCGTTTTTTTTTGTCTCGGTTCTTTCGCTTTTTAGTTTTAGTTCGGAGTTTCTTTCGTGTATTTCTTCCGAACTTTTTTTTCCTCGAGCTAAGGAATCTTCCTAGTCTCATGTCTTAAGAGTTAAGTCTTAAGAGTTAAGAGTTAGTATATTATTATTATATATATATGTAATATATATATAATAATAATATACACCCTCCCCCCAAGAAATACCGGTGGACACTGAAGCGCGACACCCGGATCTGTCTAGTATATAGTATGCGAAGGAGTAGGAGTGGGGATAACTCAATAGTCTCTAGTCTTAAGTCTTAAGAGTTAAGAGTTAGTGTTACACTATTTCGTCGCTCCGAACTTTTTTTTTCCTCGGCACGAACTTCGGACCGAAAGATATTTCTTTCGGGGATCGAAGGACCGAGAATTTTTCGGTCGCAACTTTTTTTCCTCGAGCTCCCAGGAATCTCCCTAGTCTTAAGTCATAAGAGTTGAAATGAAATGAAATGAAATGAAATTGTTTATTTGTAAAAGCCTTCCGGCGATACAAAAAGAGTCTCAAGAGTTTAGAGTTAGTAATATAGTATTTCGTCCCTCCGAACTTTGTTCTTTGGCTCGGATCACGGGCCGAAAGATTATTCTTTCGAGGATCGAAGGACCTAGAGTTTTTCGAACGCAACTTTTTTTTCCTCGAGCTCCCAGGAATCTCCCTAGTCTTAAGTCATAAGAGTTGAAATGAAATTGTTTATTTGTAAAAGCCTTCCGGCGATACAAAAAGAGTCTCAAGAGTTTAGAGTTAGTAATATAGTATTTCGTCCCTCCGAACTTTGTTCTTTGGCTCGGATCACGGGCCGAAAGATTATTCTTTCGAGGATCGAAGGACCTAGAGTTTTTCGAACGCAACTTTTTTTTCCTCGAGCTCCCAGGAATCTCCCTAGTCTTAAGTCATAAGAGTTGAAATGAAATTGTTTATTTGTAAAAGCCTTCCGGCGATACAAAAAGAGTCTCAAGAGTTTAGAGTTAGTAATATAGTATTTCGTCCCTCCGAACTTTGTTCTTTGGCTCGGATCACGGGCCGAAAGATTATTCTTTCGAGGATCGAAGGACCTAGAGTTTTTCGAACGCAACTTTTTTTTCCTCGAGCTCCGAGTCGAACGAGAACATTTTATTCTCGAATCTACGACTGAATAGTCGTTAGTTTTTTTTTGTCTCGGTTCTTTCGCTTTTTAGTTTTAGATTCGGAGTTTCTTTCGGGTATTTCTTCCGAACTTTTTTTTCCTCGAGCTCCGAGAAGGAACCACTCTAGTCTTAACTCTTAAGAGTTAAGTCTTAAGAGTTAAGAGTTAGTATATTATTATTATATATATATGTAATATATATATAATAATAATATACACCCTCCCCCCAAGAAATACCGGTGGACACTGAAGCGCGACACCCGGATCTGTCTAGTATATAGTATGCGAAGGAGTAGGAGTGGGGATAACTCAATAGTCTCTAGTCTTAAGTCTTAAGAGTTAAGAGTTAGTGTTACACTATTTCGTCGCTCCGAACTTTTTTTTTCCTCGGCACGAACTTCGGACCGAAAGATATTTCTTTCGGGGATCGAAGGGCCGAGAATTTTTCAATCTCAACTTTTTCTTCCCCTCCTGGTCCCAAATATTCGTTCGGACGGAAAATATTTATTCTCGAATCGACGACTAGATAGTTGTTCGTTTTTTTTCTTTCGGATATTTTTCTCAAACTTTGTTTTCTCTCTCGAGCTCCGAGGAGGAATCTTCCTAGTGTTAAGTCTTAAGAGTTAGTCATGGCATTATCAAAAACACGCCTCAAAGATAATAGACGTGTCAAACATTAGCTACCGAAACATATTATCTTGAGAGGTAACGAAAGGAAATCCTAACCGAAAGCTAAAAGATAAAAGAATCGAGACATAAAGCAAAAATGCAAACGACTGTCTAGTCGTAGATTTGGGAATAAAAGTTACTAGGAAAGGAATCTTTCAGTTCAAAATTGTAGCTAGAAAAAACTTTAAACCGCGCATATTTCCTACAATGGAACCTCAACCAATGTTCTCGGAGCTAGAGGATCGAGGATTTCATGTCCGGAACCTGAGCTGAAAAAACTGAGTAGCGTGTGCGTGTGTGAGGTAACGTCCTAAAAAGTGACGCTTGTATGTATAAGGATATCGATAAATTGGGTAATGTAGACCTACCTAAAAGGCAGCGACGCTTTCTATTTTCTCACCTATAAATTTCATTCGGGGATATAAACCAATAAAACTGCATTATCCTAGACAATATTAATCTTTATTTTTATATTACGTATACGTTACAACGATGGAAATGGATTGTATCAATTTCAAGCGCTGCCGCCGTTGTTGTTATATATACGTTGCAGTTTGACAAGTCTGTTCTTCTTGTACTCATCTTTGATTTGCTGACATAATAGTATAATGTCGGTTAAACGGGAACTTGTCCAAACAATACCTTCGAGCCCTGAACGAATCCTATTCAAATAATGGCAATAGTCTATTTCTAGTCGCTGGGAATGGGAAGACGTGAAAGAACGTTGCGTGGCCAATACCCTGTCAGGACGGTAACTTCGCAGCGATACTCTGTTCATATGTTTAGGTTTGACGAAAAATTCGGGATGATACAAATAATTTCGTATTTCCGATTCATTCATCAAGCAAAACGGATCGACGATAACGTACTCGATTAGATCTCCTACTTTAGGTCGTTTCCCCGTTCTTTCGAATATATCCCACGCTACTGCCGTATGAGGTTGACTCAACGCTCTTTCTTTCGTAGCGAAATGTTCTCTACTTTTAAGTTCCGTGGTACAAATAAAGTCCTCTACTGGAGAATGCGCGATACAAGAAGATAGTTGAGAGGTGAGAAATTCCGTCATTTGTTCGGAGCTGGTTCCGTCTACGATCATATTTATAACGGTTTGCAATAGACGATTGAACAACTTGAACGCGTCTTTGCGAATTAATCCTTTAGCCACAATCTGCCGTCCTTTTAGGGTAGGATCGTAAGAATACGCTCCGGCTATATACTGTTTTTTCTTTTCGATTAGAAACGGTAAAAATATATTTTGATACGAAACGTTTATCGGAGGGACGAATGATCTAGATACATCCTCCATCAATCGGATCCCACGTTGCATCGAAGACGAAACGAGTGATATGCGGGTGTCCGTCTCATTATCTCCTTCTTTTTCTTCTTCTTTTTCTCGTTCTGTTCGAATCACCGACTCTGACAACGTAGACGAACCCTCGATGCTCGGCTGTTGGTGTTTATCGTGCCATTTTTTCAAACATAGGATCATATCCTCCGTTCCTTCGTATTCATAGTCTTCTGTTTCCATTTGTTCGGTCGTCGTTGTCGTCATCTCAGGTAGTGAAGATCTATTCAAGAGCATTACCGAATCGGTATCGCCGTAAATCGTTCTATATCCTCGAGCGTGAGCGTACTCTCTAACGAATTTGTTATAATGTTTTCCCAAGCAAGTAACAGTTTGAGCCAGCATGGTAAAAGGAGCGATCGCTCCTTTGAAATTAATCCCCATGACTCCGTAAAAAGAATTGGATATAAGTTTGACGACTGATTCTTTAACCCGTAACACGCGTTTATCTCGTTCAGAGATATTCCCGATAGACGATAACTCGGTTTTTATCTGACCCCTCATATCCATGAAAAATTGTTCTATTCGAGGAATAATCGACCTAACGCCGATGGCAAATTTCCATTCTCGCATCTTGGGATGTTGTATATACACAATAATTTTGGGAGGAATGAAAGATGTTCCCCTATCGTTGACTCCTCTAACCCAGTTGCGTACGTTGACAAATTTATCTCGGTGTTTGTCGTAGTATTTCGGCAATATAAACGTAGAATAACATAAATTGTGGGCTACGATGAAACTGGGATACATACTATCGAAATCTCCGACTAATACGGGCGTTTCCCGATAATATCCTATCTCGGGTTTAACGACGTATCCACCTTCGTAGCTGCTTCCTCCGTCTGTTTCAATCTCTGGATACGCATTTCGCATAGTAGTTTTCGAAGGAATCATCCATACCCGTTGTCGTTGATTTCTAACCCTACGATTCCGCAATTCGATATCGAACGAAGAGGAAGATACGTATTTACTTATAATGGACAAGACGTTTTTTTGGTTGATTACCCGTTTATCTATTAATCGTTGTATAGGCAGCCCTATCAATTTCGATAATTCCCACAGTGTTTGTAGCGAGTTCAATTTATCGAACAATCCCAGAGTTAAAGTTGCGCCTTGTAGACAATATTCGCACAATGTCAGACCTCCATCGTCGGATGCATATTTTGACGCGATAAGGCTGTGGTCTAGCAACTCGTACTTTTCACGTAAAATCTTTTCACTTAGCGCGTTCAATGAATAGGATGGTAGAGAAGGCATATGTTCTCGACTGTAGGACAACATATCTATCAATAAACGTCCCGAGATCGTCGTAGCTGGTCTTTTAGGCCGTTGACGCACTCGTTGTGAAGATGACGATGACTGCCTGTTTAATAAAAAACAACAATCTTGTATCGTACCAGTATCGTCGTTGTGGTATTTGTGCGGATATCTGTCCAAACAGTAAATACAACGTACCGACAATGTGCCCTTCCTGTTGCCGTACAACCCATCTCTGCAGTGAACGATAGAATGAGCTTGACGCAAATGTAGAAAGTAATCATGTAGTTTTCCAACGAATCGAGAGGCCGTAGTGCTAGGACCGGTAACTGTTGTTGCCTTCGTTGGTTTCATACACATTTGACATTCAAAATAGCCATTCTCTAAAAACGTGGCCGGTGTATCTTCAACGCTGTCGTTGTTGACAACGAATCCGTGTTCTCCGCGTGTCCTTCCGAAATTCGAAAAAAAATTGGAGGGCAGGTTCAACGCTTTTCCTCGCTCGAAAATATAAGGCAAATCGAAAGATTCGACGTTGAATCCGATAATTATATCGGGATCTAACTTCTCGACGTAGTCTGAAAAAGCGAGTAACATGGCCATTTCCGAAGAGTATTGGAAGAGAACCGCATTAGGAAATCGCCCTCCTCCAGTCTCGTCGATTATTTCTTTACCGAAATAGAAAACTGTCGCAGGTTCTGTCGTTAGCTGTACACCTGTCGTGATTCGCCCTGAAATACAACCAATGACGACGATGGGATTTATACGGGGATCTGGGAAATTTTCGCTTTCGCTTAGACATTCCACTTTAAAACTAAGCACGCTCAAAACAGGGAGTTCTGTTGGACGTTGGGATTGCGGCGGGTCAGAGATTGATTTCAACTGATCGTAGTTAATAATCATTTCTTTCGGACGAAATGTCGAGACGTCCGTTAAAGCAGCGTTCCAACAATTTCGAGTAAACGCCAATTTTCGATTGCCTTTAAACACTGGATCGCTAGGGTACAATGCAGGCAAAGCTGGTAGATCAACGGCAAACCAATCGCAACCTGAGATCCTTTTATCGTTCAAAAATAGGGTTTGCCAGTCCAAAGATATTCCGTATATACCTGCGACGATGTCTTGAAATCTGAAAGAGAGGATATTTTGCCGTATAATTCGTTCCAATTCATAACGGTTGAGGTAACCTTGATAAGTTACAGTAACTTTAAACAACACGAGATCTTCTTCATTATGGTCAATCTTGTCCTTGTTTTCATCCTCGTATTCTTCGGAAAGTTTAAAACCGAATATAGATCTTCCGGGATAGTTACACCGACAAACGGCTTTAACCCAGTTCCCGTATTGCTTCACGCACGTAGATTCCAATTTCTTTCCTATTCTCTCGTAAGTATCCTCGTCTACTCCAGAATCGATTCGTTCTAGTCCCACGTAGAAATAATAATCGAAATTTCTTACGTTTATCCTTACATTCGAATCGCTGTCTCCATCGTCGTCGTTATTTCTCGTTTTACAAAATAGGGCTACGCGAAAATCTATCGCTGTATCCGATTCTATCATATTTCTGACATCTAATAAAAATACGGAGTGAGAACGGACTTTAATCATCTTCGAGGAAACATACCAAAAAAAGTAAAGGAAAGAAAGAAAAAGGTGCATACGCGCAGGTTGGCAGATGCGATAGTATTTACTTAAGGGATACTCCAAAAGCGAGGCGATGGTTCGTACTGTTTGTACGAGGATGGAGATTTCACAGTAATGTATCTATCATTGATTAAATCGTCTAACGTAAAATGTGGGGAGTTGTTTGGAAACACAATGTCAAAGTCGTCATCATCATCCTTTGGTGGGGGAGATGCGTCCGAAGAAGGGTGTTTTTGTGCTCTCACCCTCGTCCTCCAGCGAATGTTTGGAATAGAAATATTGTCTTCCTCTTCTTCTACTATCGGTCGGTCATTTTTGTAATTAGTAATGTTCAAGTCAGGGTATAGTATTATCGCCGGATGATCCGAAACCTTTAATTTGGGTATCGAAGAAGGATACGACATTGTGCAGGGTTGAAAGGAAGCTTCGGTAAATATCCGTTTGAAAACCCGTAATATATTCGTTCTTCGTATAAATTCTTCAGGACCCATCCCGTTTGCTTGTAACCAGGTTCCAGATTTAATCACGCATCTGTGTCTAGTTACGTTGAACATTCGTTTATTACACGTTTTATTACTACACCGTGTTGAAGTAGTGATCAATTCTGGTAATACCTTTTCTCTCTCATCGGTTAGGTTAGATGTCTGATTTACACCGCCGTACATCACGATAATAACTTTGAATTTCGGTTTAAATGCAGAGGGACGACGAACGGTTTTTTTGTTTCAAGTATTATCGTCTAACCCGAATAACATATGGTCACTTTATACCGACAGTATGGACAAGTTGTATACATATGGTTATGCAACAACGAACGTGACGCATTTGTTTCATACCTCTCACCACCACTGCTGTAAACTTCCTGTATTCCTCCTATTCCTACCCCTCCTATATCTTCGTTTCCCCGTTCACCTCTTCCTTGTTCGGCGGAGCTCGTTTTCATGTCGGATAAAAACCAGGTTTTTAAACAGTGTTCGTGAAAATACGAACTGAAATATTTAATATGCACGCATTCGTCGTTCGATAAACAACGACTTTCGAAAGAACAATAACGTTTGGAAACATTTATTCTTTTTTGCCATCTACGCCACTGCCACCACCATCGCCATTGCCAGTGTTGTATCGATGGGTTGCTGTTGTTATTTATCGAAACGGATAATTTTTCTATGCAAATTAAACATCTATTATTTTTGTCACTTTCCTCTTCCACTCCTATAAACGTTTTGTGACATTGACGACGTATTATATTCCATATCTGACGCGATATTGCATTTAATCTACCCCATTGACGAGATTTCATAATTTTTGAAAATACTTTTGCGACTATGGCGAACGCACATATCGATATTACTACCACCCACTCCAGTTCGACATTTTCGTCCTCTTTATTCATATTACGAATTTGTACCGTTGATACGATGTTTCTACAGTTCTTAATCTATTACGGCATGTTAGAACCTTAAGCATAAAGGATAGGGTAAAACGAGGGTGCTAGGCCTAATTATAACGAAATAGATTACACGTGTGATCGTTCGTTTATTCGCAAAACATATATCTTGTAGGTTAGAGATACAGTTAGCACCTGATTAGAATTTTACATATCATTGTCTCTTACGAAATGAATACTCTAAGCGTTCCAGCAACATCCTCTCTACATATTACGCATTTCATTAACGGTACTGCACATCTTGTGCAAGCTGCTACGTGCATGCAAGGAATGAATATTGTACCGATTTCGTCCGAAAAACATATTTTGCACGCTATTCCGTCGGAACAAGTTGCTGTTTCCTTCTTGTTTTCCATCTTCGTTTCACTGACTGTAGTTGTCTTCAAAGTGGAGGTCTCGGTCTCGGTTGCAACATGAGTGGCTGTGGGTAATGAAGTTGTCGTGATAGCACCTTTATTGCTCGTCTTCTCGTTAATAATTTCGTCGATAAAATCTTGTCCTTTAACAATTTTTACGTAGCGACATTTAGGGGAATACCTGGCGTGTTCAGTCCAGGGGTCGTCTGTATCTTCCCAGTCCTTCGTATTAAGCCCGCAATGGAAACAGATAGTTCGATCGCCTTTCCCGGAATAATAAAACCCGGCATCGCTAAGCGTTTTGGGTTTGACTCTGAGAGAAATGGGCCAATCACGGTAAGACGCAAGCCTCGCGTCTTCGGGAGCATAATTCGTGAAAAGCGGACATTCGGATCTTACGAATCCTCTAAGACTTGCCAAGCCGTTGGCAGTATCCGAACTACTACCGCCAGTCCCACAAACGTCCTCACCGTCGTTGTTTTCAAATGTTTCTCCTAGTATTCTTCCAAATATTCTTTCTAGTGGAACATTTAGTGTTTGGTGATGTTGGACAAATCTGCAAGCCGGAGCCCATCTTTCGTGTTCCGCTATTGGGTCATCGCCTTCTACCCACCTTCCAATTTCGATATTGCAGAACGCGCATCTGACGACATCCCTGATCGTAGTAAAATAAAACCCAGCAGCGGTCATGGCTCTCGGAGCAATAAAAGACACTGGCCATGGGTACGCTTCTATCTCGAACGTTTTTAGTCGTTCAGACTCGAGAAAATATCTACAGTTACCGATAAGTGTCACTGTAGTATCGTTGTTATCATTATTCGACAACAAGCTCCAAGCAAATCGATGCTGCCTCGAACTCATCATCTAGAGTAAGGTGGTCCTTTTGCCCAATAGCAACGTCGTCGTCGGTTAATCTCTGTCTTTTGGATCGTCGTGTTCAAATGACGATCTTATTCTGTATTTGAGCGAGAAAAGAATAATCTCCTCTTTATGTACTCGTTTTTCAACTTCATTTCCTCTACTGGGGTGGGGATGTTGCTCATCGATCATTCCAGAATGAGAAGGGTTAAAGAAAATTACTAATGGTTCTATATATTCATAGCTGGGTTGCTTGTATCATTAACTGAATTCATTTTGTCTCATGTCATTTCTGACGACGGGACACATGGATCGCATCAGACCTCCCCTAATGGTTTTATTCCTAGATTCATTTCCGCCATCGTAGTTTGTTAAATCGCGATTTATAACCATTCAGACGGTAGGCAATAGTCGTCTAAATTATGATCTCAGTTTGCGAGAAGAAGAAATGAGTCACCATCACACACACACATGCGTGCGTGGGTGCTGGACATGGGTTGATTGATAAAAAAGGAGACTGGAAGAGATTAGAGAAGCCCTTACGTATGCGATACGTGACACGTGGTTCGATATAAAAAGGGGGTAAACAAATTAGAAGCCACAGTCTGTGCACAACCATTGTCGCTGCCTCAGTTCTCAATATGAACATTGACCCATGTCATAAAAAGTCTTTAGATTATTGTATTTGTGAGGTAGAGTCGACTGCGAACGACCTTCTCCAATACATAACCACCGACGAAATTGGTAAAATTGTAAAAACAAGGATGTACAGTGACTTGACGAGAGATCTGAGTAAAAACGTGCGTATATTACGCCTTAATATAAAACTTATATATGACCTTTATCCAGCCGTATCGCCAAACACACCCGCAACAAATCCTCCCCCGAAGGTGATTTTCCGCGAATACGACTATCCTCGTAATTATTCACCAGGATTCATAATTCTCGATATACTGACATTATTGGAAGAGTTAAAACAGTCGATCAACCAGTTAAACCAAAAGAGAATGCGTGACACATTGATTGAAGATTTACGCGTTAAGACGGAAAGGATATGTACGTGAGGATGCCTTGTAAATCACTTCCTACGAATTTTCAACTTTGATATCATCAATAATCAACGGCCATTTGCTCAAACCTCTCCAGACATTAAGACGACTCGCGCGATAGGATCTCATAATCTCGATAGGATCTCATAATCTCGACAAACTGCCTTATCTCTTCCAACATTACGCGCCCTCTACGACCGTACAAGCATCATCACCAAGAAAGATGTCCTAATGTCGGAAGATATAATTTCTGCCATCGGCTTAACTTTGTATGTACAAAATGTAACCGACGCGTTTCAACATTTTATAAATAAACGAAGTATTTACCAATCTCTTTCAATTTATTTTCGCTCTTTCCTAAACTCGAAACAATTATTATATAATGTATAGAGATACTAGCGAGATTTTTAACCGGCATATTTGCGAGGTAGCACAAGAGAGTGGAAGAGTTATTAACCAAACTAGGACGGTTTATTATCGGGAATGTAGAACAGAATGTAAAGATCAATTTACGATGAGCGTGAGTCGATTGTAAACGTTTACGATTAGGTTTGCGTACACATAAACGATCGCGGATTAAGATGTAAACGATTATATATATATTATAAAAATCCTATTACCTCTATATACCTCCTAATACCTCTAGAAAACTCCTATTACCTCTAGATCGTGTCTGATTCAGGTTTATTAGGTTCTATTTTTTTCCCCCCCGCCAAAGAGCGAAAAGACACGAAAAACCGGTTCTATCGTAGAAGAGTATTTAAGCAGCCGGCTCATGACCAACAACCTCAGTTCGGCGAAAACGTTCGCCTATTGTACACCTCTACGAAAGGTTTTTGCTTACGGTCACCCGCCATCACCACCAGAACTCTCTCCACCACCATAGCGCTGCCACTGACACAGCCGAAGAAATCATGCAATGCACGAAATGCAAGCAAACACCGTCTCGATGCAAATGCGAAGGACCAATGAAATCATTTTACACCCCATTGCACCGTGGAGACGGATTTCAAGGGCCTGCCTACGCGGGTCGTCACGTTGATCCTCGTACCGGTAAACAAACCATGTGGTATCTTAAAGCTGGAGAGGACTATCCTGGAGCAAGCCGAAATGAATACTTCGACAACTACGTCAAAAAACTTTCGAGTCGGGGAATCATACCTCCTTTGAAAACAGCTTCTACGAGCGATACCTACACACAGACTCCGCATGCTCCAACTGCAAACAAGTACACTTCTACTGGTACTTCTCCTAGTAAGGGATGGACTTGGAAGACCCCCGACTCATTCAGAGGGAAAAGCGGAAACGAATGGAAAAGTGGTAGCAGCAGCGCAGGAGGAAGTAGTGGCAGCAGCGCAGGAGAAAGTAGTGGCAGCAGCAACAAAAAGTTCGACCAGAAATATAATCAGGATCATCGAGCATCTAAGTAGATTTGTCATTACTCGAATTAAATAAGCTAAACATATTGCGAATGCTATCAATTGTATCGGAATATTGATTTTATAAAATACAAGGTGAAAAGTAGCCAACAGGTTGTAATTCGTCAACGTCTTTATATCCCGATCCTCTTTCTTCCTTATTCCTGATTGGGCAAATAACAGAGTGTGTGTGGCAAGACGAGCTGTTTCAAACTATAAAAAAGACCGAAACTAGGAAAATACGACTCTAGGTTTTATCGTATATTGTGAGCTCCAAAGAGGAGTCTCCCTAGTCTTAAGAGTTAAGGGTTAGTATTATAAGCAGGAATGAGAGTAAATCAGTTTCGTACGATATTTATTTCGCCCGAGGTTCGAAGGACCGAAAAATTTTCGGTCGCAACAATTTTTTTTCCCTCGAGCTCCGAGGAGAAATCTCCCTTGTCTTAAGTCTTAAGAGTTAGTGTTACGCTTTTTCGTCGCTCCGAACTTTGTTCTCCGGCTCGGTTTACGGGGGGCCGAAAGATATTTCTTTCGAGGATCGAAGGACCGAGAATTTTTCGGTCGCAACTTTTTTTCCTCGAGCTCATACATTTTCGAACGAGAACATTTTATTTTCCAATCTACGACCAAATAGTCGTTTGTTCCTCTTTTTGTTTTTGTACCTGTTCTTTCGCTTTTAGTTTCCGATTCGGATTTTCTTTCGGGTATTTCTTCCGAACTTTTTTCCCCTCGAGCTCCGAGGAGGAGTCTCCCTAGTCTTAAGTCTTAAGAGTTAAGTCTTAAGAGTTAAGAGTTAGTATATTATTATTATATATATATTACATATATATATAATAATAATATACACCCTCCCCTCAAGAAATACCAGTGGACACTGAAGCTTAACCCCGAGAACGGCTTAGTATATAGTTCTTCAAAGACGTAAGGAGTGGGGATAAAGGGGTAAAGCAGGAATGAGAGTAAATCAGTTTCGTACGATATTTATTTCGCCCGAGGTTCGAAGGACCAAAAAATTTTCGGTCGCGACAATTTTTTTCCCTCGAGCTCCGAGGAGAAATCTCCCTTGTCTTAAGTCTTAAGAGTTAAGAGTTAGTGTTACGCTTTTTCGTCCCTCCGAACTTTGTTCTCCGGCTCGGTTTACGGGGAGCCGAAAGATATTTCTTTCGAGGATCGAAGGACCGAGAATTTTTCGGTCGCAACTTCTTCTGAACATTTTTCTACGACTTGCAATTACGAGCCGAAAGATTTTTTCTTTCGACCTATAAATTTTTAATCGCAACTTTTTCTTCTCAAGCACTGAGGAGGAATCTCCCTAGTTCGATACCTATAAATTATTGATGGCAGCGTTTGTAGTTGAAATGAAATGAAATTGTATATTTATTTATCTATATATATATGGGAGACGGATAATTTAGGTCGAACGAGGTTTCAACGCCGCCACCTACGATGATAACATCGTTCGACCAAAATTATCTCAAAAACGAAAATTACACTTATCTCAATTAGGACAAACGGATGATAGACCTATGGATCTACAGTCGGATCATTTAATAACGATTAATTTACGCATTTATAGTTCATACCCGAGCGTTCAGTTTTCCTCGGCTTAGGGATTATGCTCTTAGGGATTATGAGATGTTGCGATAAAACGAGAGCATTTCAAAAAGTGGCTAACGATTTTCCTGCTATAAAAACAGTTACACTTTCCTGGTAACGCATGGTTGTACGTGAAAATCGATAGAAACCATCACTGTGACGTGAGGCAACAAATGGAAACGTCTCGTTGCTAGTTATTAAATGATAAAAACTTTGGCGTGGTGAGACTACGAATGTAAGTACGACAATAGACGACCAATATGGGAATACCATTGGTAAACAAAATGAGTATAAATCGAGATTTTATTAACGCTGATATATTTACGAGAATGAATTAAAATGACAAAATCGACATATATGTAGGTATATAAGAAAATTATTGGCGTCGACGTAACAGCACGTACGAATGTTTATAGTCTAAGGGCTATCCAAGGAAGCGACGACTATCGTTTGTCCTTTAGCCACAGAGCGATGCTTTTGCATTTATAAGTGGTGCACGAAGTGGGCGATGAATTGTGAAGTATGCAATGGGATCCTCTCGTGGGGTTGTGCAGACACTTCAGTTTGGGACATCCAATGTCTTCGACGTTCAGGATGGTAACGTCTTTTTCATTCACCAGTTTGCGAAGCATATCCGCTTTGTCTCGACCTTTTACGTACAAAACGTCGAAAGTTGACGCGATCTGACGAGTTATACTTTTCAACCGGTCGTAACCGACGTCGCCTTCGTACCACTGTATTCCGTGTACGTGTTTAGCTACCCACTCGTTCGCGTTTTTAGCTCTGGGGTTACTGACTCGATTAATCGGGTGTTTCATTATCCAGTGTTGAGTCGAAAGGGTTTCGAGGTCGTACGTCGACAACTCTTTCACGACATTTTTCATTTTATCGTCGAAACAAAAGTTCATTTCGACGACGACCCCTCGTTCTGCTTTTGACGCGGGCAAGCGGAAGATTGAGTCTGATAATTCTCGTTCGGCGGACTCTTCGTCGATCGATTTGATCAAGTCTTCCAACATGTTTCGCATCTTGACGCAGTCAGCCTTTAAAGTTTCGAGCGGAGTGTTGATGGAAGGTTTGTCTGAACTCGAGGTACGTGTCGATTTCTCGGTTTGCTGCTGCCGGGACCACCAGGAGGCTTGAGGAGGTTTGTTGTTCATTTTCGACATTGTGGAAAAATTGTACAACGAACGCACAGAGAACCGAAGATATGCAACGCGTAAGAGCGAGTTGAAACTGGCTTCGAAGATTTCCGACTGGCTCTCTTTATACTGCCCAGACAGTTGGATTCCCCTCTACTCTCGATCAGTACGACTGGATGTATCCGTGCATTCGGAGCTAGTTCTCTACATCGAACGACAAAAAAGACGAATCCCCGGCGGAGCTATTTCCGAATCCCCGCTTGTCGGGAATAGTATAAAAGAGCCGGCACGTGTTTTTGTAGTCAGTCGAGTACGCTTCTCCGTGTATTTGCCGCAACAAATATTTTCTCTCGTACAACATGGACCCCCGTTATTATCTCAGTGAGAGGCCGTCATTCGCCGCTGGCAGTGCAGTTCTCGACGTACACTGTTTTTTCGACGACGACATGAAGTATATCGTCAAAGAGTTGGCGATATTTGACCTACACTATAGATCCTCGGATCACTATATATTCGAGCCTCCCTCGGGACGTCTTCGTAACAGGAAAGCACAGGAGACAAACGGATACGCGACGGACCAGGTACACGGCATATCGTGGGAGGACGGCGACGTGGAGTACGAACGTGTCGCCTGTATTATTCGTCGTATAACGACGAGGTATAACACCATCTACGTCAAAGGACGACAAAAGGTGGACGTCCTTCGACGTTATACGGAGCCAGACGACTTAGCCATAGTGGACTTGGACACGAGAAGATGGCCACGATTAGAAACTATACGGGCAGCGAGTTCCGGGTGTGTTTCATGTTTACACCATAGAAACTCGCCGACGATGTGCGCTATGTTTACGAGCCAGGCCATCGCTCAGTGGTTCGACGATTCGCCCGAGTCTGACGAATGGTGGTGAGCCTGACGATACCTGGAGGAACCCTCGGTCCGCCGTTTGCCGCAACAGCTTCGCTCAGCGGGTAAACAATGTACAAAATACTGTATTGCAACAACGTACAAAACCTGTAGGTATTGTGTTGTTATTAGTATGAATAGTAGTTTACATCGTTTTGTACGACGATATCCCGCGTTCCTATTAGACACGTTTGTATCGTGATATATGTATATTTTATATGTATGTATGTATATTTGTATGTAAGCATAGTTAAATCAGAGTGTCATAATAGTCGTATTTTTAAGTTAGTTATGATTATGTTAGTAATAGTAACGGTAAAATGTTACGTTTCGTTACAATCTCGATGTATATACGCTAGGCCGAAAGTACGTAATAAAAAAACGAATGAAATAAACGTCGCTAGGTCAAAAGTACGTAATGAAAAAAACGAATGAAATAAACGTCGTATTTTCAGATTTGTAAATTGCGTTTAAATTACCTAATCCCTTACCAGTAGGACTCATTCCTTTTTATCGAATACCAACTAGATATCTACTGTATAAGAGAGAAACGATCGAGTTAGTTTTATAAAAATGAATAACCAGTGCCTCCGTCTACAATTTGAAAAGGGTGAAACGCGAGGTGAGAAAGAGTATGAGCGAGAGGAAAGGATTAAGGGTCGAGAAATCGAGAAAAATGAAACCAAGGATCCGAGGGTGAAAGATAATAAACGTAAACGAAAATCGTACGATATGCTTTTATTTAGATGTAAAGTTCCGTTAAAATGTTTGTTTTGTTCACAAATGATGTTACCCAAACGATATAAACGACATTGTACCACTCAACATCCCAATTATTTGAAAAAGAACACGTGTTGTTGGTGCAACGAGGTTCGATTGACACGAAACGACGCAGAATCATTGTACGTTCATAGAAAAGAATGTCTGAAATCAAAATTATTGCACGAACGGATAGACGACATCTCCTCTTCATCTTGACTCTTTGTTGGCTCCTCGTAGTCGCATAATTTCCTCTTCGTGTTCAGGCGTAGACTTGAAAAGAAAGTACGGAAAATATTTTCCCATGGAACTCTGTCCTGATTGCCAAAAAATCGTGAACAACTACCGAAGTGGTCTTTGTATATCCAATCATTTTGAGGCTTGCTAGGATGAGAAGAAAACGACAACATTATTTTTTTGCCATTTTCGTACCTTTCTGTCAGTTGTATTTCGCAGTCGTAATTATGAGCGCTGAACGTGGGTGGTAGTCTATTCATTTCCGTGACGGGAGTTGGATAATTGACGGATACCCGAGTTAACATATCTAAATCTGCAATGACGGAATGAGAAGTCGATCGAATTCGTTTTTCCATCTCCGAATTAGTGCTGATGGCTTTTTGGAATCGATCGTAAGAAAACGAATATCCGTATTTAGTTAAACATTCCTTTTCGACGCACTTGGCGAGTCGACGTCCCCTGCTAACCAAGATTCTATCGACGACTCGAACAGTCACTCTTTTAGCTTCTTTCCCCCAGGCCATGATGCACAGTTTATTCGAGTACGTTTGTTCTAGTATCAATCCTTCGAGAAAAGGATCAGCGAAATATTCGTCCCACTTCCATTCGACGTTACCACCGGGACAGTGTCGAACAGTCGTTAAATGAATGTTGAGCAATATTACGCCCATGCTTGCCCATTCGGCTAAAAAACAACCATTATTGTAGCATCCTCCAACCGCCGATTTCGTCGATATTATTTTCTCGAGCATTTCGGGTGAAACAGGAATCTGAGGAGGATTCGGACACCCTCGTTTGACACTCTCGCAAATATTTACTAATGAACGAGGCACACGGAAATACTGCGACGATGGCCCTATTTCTTCTCCGCTCCTTTCCTTGTTTCCTCGAAAATGGAGTGAATAAGCTAATCCGTCAGGTTCGAATAAATAATGCGTAGCATCCTCGTCGTCGTCAACTTCTTCCTCGTTGTCATCACCAAAGGCGTTTCGCTTTCGCTTATTTGTTTCTCGATTAACCTCGGACGGACGAAATAGTTCCGCACATTTATCCGTTATCTTTTTTTCGACATCTGCCCGCGTTGCAAACGTGTTGGTGTTTTCCTCTTCTTCGACGTTATAAGGGCACGAACCTAAAATGACGACTTTGACATCTTTGGGAGACGAGGGTGCGTATTTGATGAAATTAAAAACTCTCGGTAAAACCGGCACAATCGACGAAGACTTATTGCGAGCTTTGTTCAAAATATTCTCAAGACGAGATGCTACAATATGTGACTTGAGAAATGTCATCCATTTCGAGCTTAAATTATATGTTGTCTCAAAGTCACTCCAAAACCTTTCGTCGTCGTTTTCTTGTGATTCGCCTCCAATGGTGGACATTTTGCACCTAACATCTGCGTTTCATAACCGCTTGCAAGCTCTCGGGTACAGGGCACACACTTACCACACGCTCGAATTTTGTATCAGTACGCGTATTAACAAGAGGAGGGGGAAGTGGAGGATATAGGTGGAATGTTCCTGGGGAAACTCGATGGATGAACAATCTGAAAAAAATTAAACAATTCGAGCGGCTCACACTTTTGGCGCTAGAACTAAATGTTATTATCGAGTCTCGAATCATTCTATTTTTTGGGTCTAGGTTCTCGAGAGGTCCGGCATCTGTAATCCTGCTTGTCCGTCATCCTGTGTGTCCGACATTTTCGTATGTGTATCTAGATCCAGTAACGATACCGTCTCGTACTTTTCGTTCGCATCTACTTTTCCTGTGATTAATAAAATCATTCGTCCGCGTCCCAACATTCTTTTATTAAGCCAGTACCGCTTTTTCTTTATTGGATATAAATAATTCGTTGAGAGTGTGAAACAAAGTAACCAACTTAACTACGTGTTTATTTTGAAAGAATTTCCTCATTTCAAGAGCAGTTACAGGATGGACTACGTTTTCTGTCGCGTTACACAAACCCCTGAGTAGGGAGTCGATATCCCCGATGTAGGTTTTACTAAAGTGCAAATAGCCATCTAGTTTTAACCAAATATAATTATCGCTCAAATGAGGCACCAGAGACGAACGATTAATTTTGTCATCTTTGCAGGCGGCTATTACTGTCAAAAAAGGGGCGCTAAGCGAAGGTGAAGGAGTTATACCTGCCGCAAGGAGAATATTTTCTGTTTCGCTTTTGAGGGCGATCATATTATTATTGTACGAATCAGCCAACGATTTTGACGACGTTTCTCTAGCTTTTAGCGGAGTGTACTTTCGAATAAATCTACCTACGAAAGCGTCCAAGTTACACATTTCTTTCGTTTCTTTCCTTCCTGATTTCGCCACTCCTCTTCTGCTTTTTCCATCAAAAGTCCCACGAAGTAAAGGATACGCGACGGTTCTATTGAATTTTGCGTAGGAATTGTTGATGTAATTGCTTATAATATTAAACATTCTATTGTGCACTATGCTGTCTGTGACAGAATCATTCATGCAAGCTATCGTTTTCCCTAAAACAAACGATTGTAGTATAAAAGGTACAATCAGATTACTGATTCCCAATGAAGGGAATTCGAAGAGTAAATCGTCTAGATATTCCCATAGAGACTGGAAATCTTTCCCGTCTACTTTCCGGAAATATGATCGTACAACGGCGTCATCGTACGCACTATATTTGTCACACGGTGGCAAATCGTTTACTTTTTTCATTAGTGCTTGTCCTTGGAGGACAGACGAAAGTACGTCCTCTAATTTAAACGCCTCGAGTAGAAAGGGTGGCGAGGAGGATGAGGTCTCATTAATGTCACCATTATCGGTTTCATCACGAGCGGATTTATCGGCAGCGGCGAATGTTTGAATTTCGTTCAATAGATATCTCAATTCACTATCGAACTGCTCGTGTTTTTCGCCTGTCTGAAATAATTGAACCGTCATATTCATTAACCGCTTAACGGATACCAATTCAGACAACGTGAAAACGTGAATAGTTTTATATTTCAGACAGTGGAGGTTTTTATTGGCGTTGATTAAACAGGGAGTCAGTATTTCGACGTGATACCCTCGATCTAATCCTTCTTGTTTGAATGCATCGATTAGCATTTGTTCGTCATCGGAGAATGAATCATAGTCATCGATGTCGTCATCTATATTTTGAAGACTGTTCAAATGGCGTAGTCTATTCTTTTTAATAGTTGCCATGGCATCTAGGACTTTAGGAGAATTTAGTAAAATCTCGTTCGCTCCGTCGCCCTGTGTTCGTTGAGCGTAATTATTATCGCAAAAATTCAGAATCATACTCAATAATTCGTCAGTCCTAGGAGGCGTTAAAGAAGCCATTTTGAAGATGCGAAAAATAAACAGCCGTTATCCCCACCTTTCTTATAATGTAGGAGGTAAAAGGCATCATTTAGAAGTGGTAGTAAGAGCAGTGTATAAGAAGTCGTGTAAAGGGCCCGGGATCGACATTCTTTGCCGTGCCGATAGTCGTGTCACTCGCCCCCGTTTCCATCCATGAACCCCTCCTCGAAGGTGTTCTTTATTTGCTGTTTCGTCCGCGTGTTTAACGTCGCGTCATCATCATCCTCCTCGTTGAGTGACATTACTAAAAACAATTACGGTCCCGATGGCGAACACAACAAAGATTTTGTACGGGACAGCGGTGATTACAAAAATGAGACAATGTTTGTGCAAAACTGTACGCCTCGGGAAATGGCAAAAATATCGCTGAGATCGTTCAATTGTAGCGGCAGCAACAACGGTGACGGTTCCCCGAATTTCCTAGAACTGGAAGGAACGAGCGGAAATATATCGTTATTTGAAAGGGAAATTATGAAAATCGTCACAACTGTCGATCTAAACTCCATCGATAAACGAAACGTTGATTGCGTTCGAGGGTTGACGCTTTTAGGAAAATGCATTCAATTATTCACTTCAACTCAATTGGAGAAGAACCTTTATGTTATCATGAGCGTATTAAAATATGCTTCTATGAGTAGTGCGCTGAAATATCAGGGCAGGAATAGGGCGATAGCATATTCTACTCCTTTCATATGGACGGAAGAAGAGCCGACGGCTCTGCTAATATTTGGACTAGAAATAGCGACGACTGCGTACGTTAAAAACATGCAACAAGGAGCGAACATAACGGGATTGCGTGTCGTTCAAACGGTAGCAGATGTTATGGGCAGAGTTCCCGAACTGATAGAAAATACATTCCCTCTGCTCTACCCAGCTTCGTGGGTTCGACAGGATATTTATAACGTGTTCGGACGACATATAACCCAACAACACAGACAACCGCTGTCTTTGTCCCACTCGATAGACATCCCAAAAACATTCAAAGCGGTGTCGTCCATTAGGATATTAAACGGTATGTCCATCACTCCCCCCGTACTGACACCGATGGAAGAACATCAATTCGATTATAGGACCGAAACTATCGACATTTATTATGGAAATATTAATTCCGACGAGGTCGAGCTGGTCTTAGGAGCCGTTGCTGACGGTATTGTAGCCTTTTACGAGCAGTATACAAAAGCTATATATTACTATACAAACCACAGCGCGATTATACCCGACGTTTTTTTATTCGAAGATGCCGATTTGGGAGATAGAGTTCTACGCAAATTAGAACCCACTATCTCGCTGCGCCGCCCGAGACTAGTGTTATACAGGCGACAATGCTCATTATTGTCATCATCAAACTCCGTACAACTAGGTACCAACTCTACCTCTCATAACGAGAAAATATGTAATAGTCGTTCCTCAACCATTCCTCGAGAATGGGAGTGTAAAATGAAAGCTACGTTCGAATTTATGAAACAGCAGTTTTCATTCACTACCATGGATAATTCTGTGTCTCTCGAAGAGACAGCATATTACGTAAAACTAGCAACTACCAAGAATATCCGCTTCCCTCCGACTTTGTCTTTTCTGATGAATATGGATGACGCGCTATACAGCAATCGATTATATTTACCATTTTCGGTAATGTTTGAAGATGGCATCGAGTATACTATATATAACAGTACGACTTTTGTCTTAAAGGATAACATATCCCCCCACGAGTGTTTCTACGAAGAATTCAAATGGAAATTAGCGTATTTTTTCAAATCTCCTTGGCAATTTGGAATTTCCAACGAGAGTTGTACAAAGTTCGCATTTCCTCGATATCAGATAATGAAGTTACGATTGTTAGAAAATCTGGCGTACAATACTGGTAGACCAGTTATCGCTATAGCGAAATTTATTGTTATTAATATATTGTTAAGGTTAGCCAGACCCATGCTGTCGTATAGAGAACTCGTTACGATAGATCAAAAGCTAAGGCGAGACGTAGATTTCCAACATTATTATACGATCATGCTCGAAAACTTTTCTCATCCGTTCGTATGGACAAGGGACATTGTTGATAACAGTGCAGCCCGATTTGCGGAAAAGTACGCGGAAATCATTTACAAAGCGTGGCCAATCCAAGGGTCGGTAATCTTTAGGCCAGTCACAGACGACAGTGGTCGTCACAATTACTCTGTTATCAAGTACACCAACCGCTCTGGTAATTATTATTCTTTAATAGTAAACGATGGAACCGTTCTCCCTTCGTTTAAAGATTTACATCGTTTATCGAATTCCCCTTCGTTACTTTCTCAACTTCTATTACAAAACTCGTACGATCCCTTACCCCCAACTAGAGGAGACATTTCATTAATTTCATTACCATCCTTATGGTTGTCACCGGGGTTACAAACTTCTCTATTGGCTACAAAAGCTTGTTTCCGCGATGAAGAGGCCACCGTTATAGCCATCACTCCAAAGTATTCAGATACGCTAACCTTCGCTGGGTTGAAGAAATTGCGTTATTTCGACACTCGTATACTACCAAAAAGTAATAATAGTACAGCCGTTATTGTTACCACTACAACGTCATCAGTTTCGACTCCTCCTACAATATTGCGGCAAATACCTATTTCGTACAATACCTCTCGTTCGTTTTCATCTTCAACAAACTCAACCTCTATACGAAAAAAGGATGGTATATCGACTTCAGTGTTGATCGAACCAGAAATAACTTCTGTGGTAGGAGACAACCACTCCTATACTACTAACAACGACAGTTTATTATCCACCGTGTTATACTCACGTATAATGCTTTGTATGTACACGTTCGGACTATTAATTGGAATCGGCGGAATAGTTGTATGCAGTTCGCTATTGTTTAGTCTCCAACAAAAAACATACGATAAGCTCGATACCAATGGACAATACGTCCGTTATTCTACTCATTTAAACGACGAAGATTCGACGACGTTGGATATGGTCTCACTTTGCGGAGTGTCTCCTGTGTCGGGCAACAACACTGCAAATATTTCCACGCGCGTACTACTAGAACACTACGATGACGACGAAGAAGAAGAAGAAGAAGAAGAAAAGAACGGAATACCCGTTAGTAACGAACAACTAATTTACGATGAAGTATTACCAGAGGTACGACGAGTTTGGTTCCCATCAGGTTATGAGCGCTTTCCACCACCACCAGTTTGTTTTAGAGCATCATCTCCAACACCCTCGGAACCTACATCTGTCAGTGCTGCCAAGACCTCCGTCGTACATTGCGAAGGCACGATGGTACCAACATCTATGACTAATCCTGACGTTAACAATATTGTTACGGGCAATAATAAAAGCGTGAATCTCGAATTTTACGAAATGCGTGCTGTATGTGTAAATCCTCGTATTCCTAAAAAAGATTTAATTGTGTTACGCGAGACGAACCAAACTATCGAGGATATGATAATGACTTGTACGAATAATAAAGGTTGTCAGTATTATAAGGGATATTTCGACGTGATTGGTACTAATATAAAAACGGCTATTCAATTATCTGAAATGCCCAACATGAATATCGAATATAGACTAGTTTTTGATAATGTTATGAAAACTTTGAGATGTTTAGCGGATGCAACGAATACGAATGACAGAAAAAATGGAACTTTGAACCGCCTACGAACAGACATACTATCGATTGAAGCTCGTTTACGATCTATAAGACCGTTAAATCTACGTAAATCTCTGGACAGTTTGGTACATGCCGGGTCGTCGTCGTCTAGAGATGAAATGTTGATATAATATCGTATTTCGTCACAACAGCCGTTGCCCTCCTACCTACTACAGAATTTCCGCGGTCCATTCTTTTTCCGTTGTTTCTAGGAATAATATGATGCGATGGTAAGCACCTCTGTACGGCAATACACGGGAGTCCATTCACCGAGCCCTTAAATTTTTACCAACGAGAAGAAAGAACCAGACCCAGTCTACCTACACATCGCCGCAGTCTACTACTCGAGCGATTGGGACATGAGAAGAAATAGATCTAAAATTAGAAGGAACAGACTCTCCCACCGATATAAAACTGACAGTCAGTCCAGGTTTTAAGTTATTTTATCTTAAGCCCTCAGATCTAGCAAATTGTTAATATCAGTTTTGGGACTAGATGTAGAATATTTGACTGATGACGGAGGATAAAAAATATACGAGAGAGGCAAATTGTTCTGCTCGGTCTAAGGGGGTGGGACAGAGAAGGGATACGATAGCCGAGGATAAAAAGAAACGGCACTGCCAGAGACTCATACACTCGTAGCTACTATGGCAGAGAATGATGTGGATGCCTTGTTGAGTACGTATCTAACAGATGTGCCATCTTCTCCATTGTCAGGACCGTTGGACAACACTTATTTCGAAAAAATGCCTTCTTTGTTCCCTTCGATAAAAGATTTTACACTCATTGTCGAGGAACTTGATTACCCACCTACGCCGCACGTTTCTCTTTATTCTGAACAAAATAACGACAACAGTGACGGGGTAAACGTCGATTCTGACAGCCAACAACATCAACGGGACGCTAAACTGCCTACCACCACAGCTGTTACAGACTCTCCTGTCACGACCACTACAATCGCTCCTGCTACTGCCGATATTCTCCCTGTTCCTTACAGCGAATTAAATTTCAACACCCCTGTAATCGTATCAAGCTTCACCACAACTACGATTAAACCTGTTTTGGATCCGTACGATTCCGTTACCCTGCATGACGAGGAAGAAGGTACGTGTGAAACGTATACTCAAATAAAATTAAATGGAGGAAGAGACATTTGTCTAGCTCCGTCTAAACGTTCATCCGTAGATTTTTCGCCTTATCTGTACCACGGACAACTTCATAGTAAATCGCACACACAAAACTTCACGATCGACGACGAGGATTTTCTATCGTCTCGCGGAGAAGTTAATATTATTACTTCGACCACAACAACAACCACGTGGCGAGATTTGACCGATTCTTCCAAAAAGGGACGGCTCATTAAACGTTCTTCGTCTTCTTCTTCACTATCCCAACCACCGATATTAACGCCACAGCCATCGCTATCCTCGTCGCCACCAACACTATCGCCAGCATCGCCACTGCCGGTCTCTCCTCCTTCGACTTTCATTGTGTCTAGTGCTCCCGTATGTTGTTGTAATTTGTACACTCGGCAAGAAATACGATTAGTATTCCGCACAATTACGCCCAACAATGTACAATTATTGAAAGGAAGAAAGAGGAGGCAATATCAAAGTGGAGAAATTGAATATATATATAATAGTAACGA
Source organism: Adelphocoris suturalis (assembly GCA_030762985.1). Classification (NCBI taxonomy): domain Eukaryota; kingdom Metazoa; phylum Arthropoda; class Insecta; order Hemiptera; family Miridae; genus Adelphocoris; species Adelphocoris suturalis. The sequence goes on from CM061042.1 coordinate 21,323,849, forward strand.
TATATTAGATCTTGGTAAAATTTGCGAATTGTATATGTTATATGTTATACCTCGATCCTTAGTAAAATACCGTCGAGCGCAGGTTATAATAGATAGGTTTATGTCAGAGTTCCAACCAGACATAATAGCAGCCTCTCGTAATATTTGTATGACGATCAACACTGCTCAGTGCGTAGAAATTTATAATAAAATGTACAACCTCACTATTTTAGCGCACGCCGGAGGCGGGTGTTGCTTTAATGAACTCACGTTACATGCATTGTTAGATTGTGAAACATCAGATTTGTTCTCCTCCTGTCAATTGACGTTGGGGACAACTGCTCATTTGCGTGAATTTGAACGAATAAAAGACGCGGCAGTAAAGCAATGTATATATGGCGAATATATTTAATGGTACTATTTTTGTTAACAGACTTCCTCGTTCTCTTCGATAATGTATACAACGATCAACACCTGCTCAGTGTATAAAAATGTATATTGTCACTATTTTATTTCATCGATAGTTTAGTTTACAAATGTTGGTTTGAGTTGTTGGATTATAAAACGTCGTCAACCGGCGTTGGGCATAACTGTTTATTTGCGTAATGTGATACGAAAATAAAAGAAGCGGCAATCGAACGATGTATATATTTGACAAATAAACGTTTTACACTAACGATATAGTACGATTATTTACCTATTTAATCCCTTAACCCACCATTTTATTTTCGCTAGCATATTTTAGACCTCGAGCTCGAAAAATGACGAACGAGGTTTCATTTTTTTGGATTATACCTACAATAAGAAATAGGAAATATGTCCAGGAAATACAATAGGAAATACGTCCAGTATGTTCTAAGATCGAAACTCTTTTTCTGTTACTTTTGCTTTCTCAATTCGAATTTCTGTTCGAGCGTTACGTTTCGAACTTTTTTTCTTTCAAGCTCCGAGGAAGGATCTCCCTAATGGGATAATTATTGCGTCGCTTTTTTTTATTCTGGTTCGAATCACGGACGGAGAACATTTGTTCGTTCCAGGATCGAAAACCCTACAGTTGTTCGATCGCAACGTTTTTTCATTTTTCAGACCAGGAATATTTTTTTCCGGCTTTTGTTTTCTCCTCGAGCTCTGAGGAGGAATCTCCCTAGTCTTAAGAGTTAAGTCTTAAGAGTTAGTATATTATTATTATATATATATATGTAATATATATATAATAATAATATACACCCTCCCCCTAAGAATTACCGGTAGACACTGAAGCGTGACGCCTGGATCTTTTTAGTATATAATAAACGAAGGAGTAGGAGTGGGGATATAGTCATAGTATTAACTCTTAACTCTTAAGACTTAACTCTCAAGACTTGACTCTCAAGAATTAACTCTTAAGACATAAGACTAGGGAGATTCCTTCTCGGAGCTCGAGGGAAAAAAAAAAGTTCGGAGCGACGAAATAGTGTAACAATAACTCTTAACTCTACCCCTTCTTCTTTTTACACGCGAGGAACAAAAAGATTACTCCAACCGTCAGTACTTCCCGTGCAAGGGAGACTATGTCGGCTCCATCTACCACGTTGTCCCTCTCCCCAACGGATTTGACGCCTTCCTCGTCTCAAAATCACCGTAGGCAACAGGCATCTCCAACCTCGTCCTTACAATCAAAACACTCAATGGTTACATCTAAAAAGTACGTAATGTATAGGCTAAATGAAATTACGTACGCCTACAACCCCGACCATGTAATCGAAAAGTCCGTATGGGATGCCTTCTTAGAGTACGTCTACAGTTATCATTTTATTTCAAACAAATTTATGGTGGCTCTGCTCAATTACACGAATATATTCGGCGGAGAATCAGCAGAAACGATGGATCCAGTTGTGGCGATGAACATTATCATCAAGTACGCTCTACAGCATATGATTTATACTGGACTTCTTCACGATCTCTACTATTTAGCAAAAGCGATGATCAAGGAGAAAGAAAATGCGGAAAAACCCAAAGAAAACGAAGAACAAAAAGATTTCAAACAGACCACGGGTCGTACAGCTCCAACGATTGATCTTAATGGGGAGACTATGTTTTCGACGAGTGAGTCTGGGACGATCGAAGCTACTGAATTGACACAAAAATACGCGAAACTGGAAAAAACTTTTTCCATAGACAACCTTTGCGTGTCTTTATATTATTATTTTCCCAAACTCGCAAAGCCCGAAGTTTATCTACATTACTACAATTTCGTAGAGGAGACTTATATGGTTAGTCTGTTGAACGAATTCATGGCTTACGAACATCCTCCCCCGTTACTCGTACTTTGGTCATTTTTAGGACAACTGGCCGCAACACGCTACGCGTCTAGAGATTCACTAAAAGATGTCTCTTGCGAAGTAACCTCGTTGTATAACTATTACATTACGTATCAAAAACCTCTCGTGCACATCGACAAAGAATTATTGAGCGATGCGCAGGGGGATAGCGGGAGGAATTTCAACAGTGGCAATAATAGCTCTTGCAAAATTCTCGATCCTGCTTTCGTCAACTTTTTGTGTAGAGTATTCTGGAAACCATACAAATACGAAGAAAAGGAGATCTTCATTTACGATGGCAAAATACACAAAACTATTCAGACATCTACGTTTCATTATAATGGAACTGCGTTGAAGGTGATACCTGACATAGCGCCCGTATTTAACATGTACTCGCCTCATCCTAAATTATATTACACCGATATTCCTTCTCCCGTAGAATCGTCAGGAATGTTGACGCACAATACGATACTCAAAATGAAAGAACATACATACGGGTGTTTACGAGGCCGTCTCGTTCGAGAATATCTAGAAGGTATGCCGAAACACCGATACGATTCTGTTTTGTACAACGGAATATCGCGACTATTCTGAATATATACTTTAGATTCAAGAAAACGGGTCAAATCGGAATGATGAAATTCGTACGAGAAGCTGCCGATATTTTCGAATGGAAACAGGAATAAATACAAGAAGAAGAACTGGCACCACCACCGCCAGAGCGACAGAAAATTCTTATTTTTCAACCTAGCAACGATCCAGATGAAAGGAATTTTAATGACGATGAAGACGAAGACCACATAACTTACGAGGATTGGGTGAAATCCAATTACGCCAAACAATGTACAATTATTGAAAGGAAGAAAGAGGAGGCAATATCAAAGTGGAGAAATTAAATGCATATATAATAGTAATGTTGGTTTGAGTTGTTGGATTATAAAACGTCGTCAACCGGCGTTGGGCATAACTGTTTATTTGCGTAATGTGATACGAAAATAAAAGAAGCGGCAATCGAACGATGTATATATTTGACAAATAAACGTTTTACACTAACGATATAGTACGATTATTTACCTATTTAATCCCTTAACCCACCATTTTATTTTCGCTAGCATATTTTAGACCTCGAGCTCGAAAAATGTCGAACGAGGTTTCATTTTTTTGGATTATACCTACAATAAGAAATAGGAAATATGTCCAGGAAATACAATAGGAAATACGTCTAGTAGGTATGTTCTAAGATCGAAACTCTTTTTCTGTTACTTTTGCTTTCTCAATTCGAATTTCTGTTCGAGCGTTACGTTTCGAACTTTTTTCCTTTCAAGCTCCGAGGAAGGATCTCCCTAGTGGGATAATTATTGCGTCGCTTTTTTTATTCTGGTTCGAATCACGGACGGAGAAAATTTGTTCGTTCCAGGATCGAAAACCCTACAGTTGCTCGATCGCAACGTTTTTTCATCTTTCAGATCAGAGACTTTCATTCTCTCGATGGTGGAATATTTTCTTCCGACTTTTTTTTCTCCTCGAGCTCTGAGAAGGAATCTCCCTAGTCTTAAGAGTTAAGTCTTAAGAGTTATGTCTTAAGACATAAGAGTGAGATTCCTTCTCGGAGCTCGAGGGAAAAAAAAGTTCGGAGCGACGAAATAGTGTAACAATAACTCTTAACTCTTGACTTGAGACTAGAAACTACGGATTCATCCCCACTCCTTACGTCTCGCAATAACTATATACTAAGCTATTCTCAGGACTAAGCTTCAGTGTCCACCAGTATTTCTTAGGGGGAGGGTGTATTATTATTATATATATGTAATATATATAATAATAATACTAACTCTTAACTCTTAAGACTAAACTCTTAAGACTTAACTCTTAAGACTTGAGACTAGGAAGATTCCTCCTAGGAGCTCGAGGGGAAAAAAATTGAGATCGAAAAACTCTAGGTCCTTCGATCCTCGACAGAAATATCTTTCGGCCCTTAGTCCGTACCGGTAAAAAAATTCCGGAGCTACGAAATAGTATAAAGCTAACTCTTAACTCTTAAGACTTAAGACTAGGGACCTCGGAGCTTGAAAGAAAAATCTTTCAGTCCGTAGTCCGTGTTGAGGAAAAAAAATTTCGGAGCGACGAAGTTGTTTAACGCTAACTCTTAACTCTTAAGACTTAACTCTTAAGACTTAATACTAAGGAGATTCCTCCTCGGAGCTCGAGGGGAAGAAAAAGTTGAGATCGAAAAACTGTAAGTCCTTCGATCCTCGAAAGAAATGAAATGAAACGTAATTGTTTATCTGCAAAAGCTTTCCGGCTATACAAAAGTCCTCGAAAGAAATATCTTTCGGCCCGTAGTCCGTACCGGAAAAAAATCCGGAGCGACGAAATAGTATAAGACTTAAGACTATAGATAAAAGGAAATCAGTACCAAAAGCTAAAAGCTGAAGAATGAAAACAAAAAACTGGCAATTACCTAGTCGTAGAGCCGAAATAAAATATTTGAGCTCGAGGAAAAAAACAAGCCCCTGGACTCTGTTTTGAGCTTACAGCTAAAATTCAAAAAATGTGGAACATGCTTTATCTCCATTGTTTTATGAGTTGTAAGGAAAATTTGAATAAGAAAATGGCATTCTGGAATATAATTCATTTTATTTAATCATCAGAAGTAATGGCCAATATTGGTTCGTGATAACTGAAACAACATATAATTTTCGGAGTCACTTCTGTCAATATGACGAGTGAAGATCATATCGATGCACAATCCTCCGCGAGTGGTGGCTACAGCAGGGTTTGTTTTGAGTCAATCCAAAGATGTCTTCCATGAAGTTTACCAGTTTCCAATTTTCAGGTTTCTTGAGGTGTACGTTCATATCGCCAGACAAAATAATCGGGATCCTTTTTCGCACAATTTTCGTACGAGTTCAAACATTTCTGATGCTTTTGGTGTATCTTCTTCTTATGGAGTCATAAATCGTCCGAAGGTGTACTGTAGAAAGCGTCGAGTTGTCTTCTTAACGAGTTACACTTCGCGAGTATTTTGTTGCCCGAAGTTTTTTTATCGGGGTACACGACTTTAGAATATATCGAATGCAGTTGACGCAGTATATTCATGCGCGCGAGGAACCGTTCCGGATTTTCATCTATTATATCGCCTATTCCTTCACTGATAAACGCTTTGTAGTGTACATCTTCCTCGAAACTTTTCCAAGCCGCTGACATTGGGTAGGATGGTGATGGTTTGTGAAAGGCAAGGTACTGGTATGGACGGGATAAAGCGCCTATATATATACCTACAAACTGGCCCACTCTTCCGTTTTTTCACGAACGCGTTGAATAATTTGGGCAAACTAATACGTAGAGTAGAGTCGGCTCTCGTATTTAAACGACTGAAGACCGTCTGATCCTTGATTCCTCTCTACGAATCTTTCTCCTCCCCAGTTTAATTGTTCATTCTACTTTTAGATTTAGATCTAAACATCGAAATATTTCCGTATTAATGCAGAGAACTACGCAAAGTCACTATCTTGTCTTTGCCAACACGATGACGTTTGTGGATAACGTCAGAATGTGATACGGCTATGATAATTGGGATAGCCATAGCATCTATATTTGGGCGTGTTTCTGACAAACTCAACTGTAATAGTAACATCGTTATATATTACATGTCGATTATATGTTGGGACACTCAACAGAAATGTAGAATAGGAAACATCTGGATTAATGTATCCAACATAAATAAATAAAACAATGACGATATATCAAATTTCGATTTATTTGTACTATGATATATACATACAAAAGCGACTAACATTATTATAAGCGATCGTATCTTTCGAATTTTGAGAGAAATACGACGTAATGTTGATGCATTTTTCAAATCACAACGTGTCGCGCCAGTCACAATTCGCTGTTGTCACATTTTCGTATCTCGCGTCGTCGCTGTAAATGTCGAAAACAATGCTTCCAACGTGTACCATCGTCTTCTTCGTGTTTAAACGAATTGCTTGCCTTTCAAAGGAACAGTGGGAGATTGAGTGATATCTTCGACTAGTTCCGGTTGATAGATAAAATCCCTCGGCAGCAAGAATGAAAAATCCGGCTTCCATACAGCCATTAAATAATCAGATTTCCCCAGTTGTAAGTTCCAAACAGGGGAAGAACTCACGTTCATCGTCAAATCGCCTTTTTGCAGTTTGTTGGATTGCGTTTTATGTAATCTTAAATAAAGAGGAGACTCTGCCATTTCATTGACGTCGGCTAAAGAGCCCAAAAACTGCACAACAGAAGGCAGTTTGCCTTTGTACGTACAATCCGTTTTAACCGCTACTTCCCACGTGTATAATTCAGTTTCTAAGTTGAAGTTCATTTTGTGATAGTTGCTGATTCGCACGGTTCGGTTCAGTATCTTGGAGAGTTTTTCGGTAGCATCGGCTAGGACGTTGTTAGTTATTTCAATTAATGCCGGATACGCTGTTATATGTTTCCTCAACCACGAATCCCTCTCTTTTTTGTCGTATTTCGAGGGGATAACGAAAAATACCGGCGTATCTAAATGCGCTTGGTACAAATCGAGCTCGTGCGTCTCGGTAATATCCAATTTGAGCGGGGGATAAGACTGTGGCAATGGGTGAAACGGAGTACAAACGAATGCCTCTCCCGCGTCTTCGTGTAAATATCTGACCACCGTTTGTAGAAAATTCTCTTTCGCTTTGTAATACTCGTCTTGAGTGGTTAAATCTTCGTCTATCCATTTGAGAAACTTTAAAAGCTTTTTCGAAACACCGCATGTCGCGCCAGTCACACCGAACAACATTTCCAAGGCAAAACTCGCCCACTTCGCCGTTGTCACATTTTCGTGTCTCGCGTCGTCGCTGTAAATGTCGAATTTTCGTTTTTTGAACAATGCTTCCAGCACAGTATCTTTTCTTTTCCATATGTTTTCAACCGATTCGCTCGCTTTTTGTTCGAACGTTGGTAGTAATTTCCAACGTGTACCATCGTCGTTGAGGTCGTAATCATCAAACAACTTAGAGCATCGATGATCGATGCTCATATCCTCTTGTTGCGATGGGGTCTTTCGTTTTGGTGTCAACCAATCCTCTTCATCTTCAAAATCCTCGCAAGGAATTCCATCTTCGTCGGACAAACGGTCATTTGACAGATCAGCAGCGAATCGCTTGTTGGATGACATGATGAAACTGAATGAAAAGAACTGAAAGGCAGACGAGCTATAAGTCCGATTTGAAAGTAAGGAGGGTGGGGATATGGAAACATAGGTAAAAAAAAGGTCCTAGTAGGAAGGGTGGAGAAAGAGTCTTTCTCTGATTCGATCCACCCCCAAGTCGTTTGGTGGTTTAAAATATTTCTCTCTGATAAACTGAGAGAGGACACAAACAGTCTCCCGTCGATTTGCATGACTCTACCTCCGCAGTTTTGTTTTTTTGTTGTCTTTCTCGTCATCATTTTGGGTTCTACATCTAGCCTTTGAAGTGTTATAATGAAGAGTAGAGTGGGGACAGGTATATATAGGCGCTTCATCCCATCCATCCCCAGTACAGTCTCTTGCCTTTTCACAACCCATCACGCGACGTCATCCTACCCAATGTTTTAGTCGTGTGTATCCAGTGTTTGTGCAAAATAATAATGTTACCTCGTTACGAAGATCATCGGTTTAGCAGTGCCGGGCGTCGTTGGTGCATTTATGTATATTCAACCCACAGTGTGTCTGTGATATTGAAGATAGACACTACTAGCTCGGTCAGCAATGAGTCTTATCTGAGCCTGACGTTCGAATCGTATGGCGCACCGCCACCGCTGCAGCACCAAAAGAAAGTGCTACGACTAGAGGAATTGCGAAGTCCTGACATTAGGCTTGAGACAACCGTTGAACAGAAATCGTTCGACCTTGTCCCATTTTTCACCGAATGCAAAATAAATTTAATCGACGACCCCACGCAGACAGATCAAATGCATAACACCATTCATATAATCAACAATAAGTATGTGAGTTTGAGCAAACTTAGTAAGCGATATCCGATATTTTCGAACAAAAGATTCGTTTACTACTATAACGACGCCATTAACTGCGGGACTAAGAGATTGGTAATGAGCCCAACTTGCTACAATACATTGAGTCATGACATTTTCAACTGTGCCTTTTGCGAAGCACTCAACATTTTCGTTCATTTCACGATAGACGTCGCTGTTGGGGTTGATCCAATGTCTGTTTATAAACCGTTGTCTTGCTGCCAGAGCCGGCGATTTTATGGCATCCCGCCATTTTATAAATTGTTCCCATTAAGCGACTGGGGAAACTCTGTCTACGTACTCTCTTCTTGTTCGGCAAAAGGGACAGCGGATAACGGTAGAGGAGACTTTTGCCAAAGTGAGTCGAGGCAATGTGAAGACTCAAGATACCCCCCCAGAAGCGTCTCGAGACATAGAGAAGACCACCGCAGAAGCGTCTCCAGACAGAGAGAAGACTTTCACCGCAGAAGCGTCTCCAGACAGAGAGAAGACTTTCACCGCAGAAGCGTCTCCAGACAGAGAGAAGACTTTCACTGCAGAAGCGTCTCCAGACAGAGAGAAGACATCCGCCGTAGAAGCGTCTCTAGACAGAGAGAAGAATTCCACAATAGAAGCGTCTCTAGACAGAGAGAAGATTTCCACAATAGAAGCGTCTCTAGACAGAGAGAAGACCCCCAATACCAAAGTGTGCCCAGACAACTCCCGGAAAGACGAAGCGTCTCTAGACAGAGCGAACTCCGGGAAAACGGTAATACTACCTTCAAATCTGACGCTCGACAGATTATACAATCAAAAAGAGCATACAAGCAAAGCCCCCCGTCTTCAAGCTCTACAACCATAGTCGTTATACCAAATGTTTTAACGACAAATGGAAGCCACAATTCCCCCCGTGAAAAAGATGAAAAAGAAGAAGCCAGCGATAACTGGAAACGGCGAAAAGAGGAAGGAAAATGTAACGCATCGAAAACGCCTGCATCGAAAACGCCTAAAGCGAACGAAGAACTCGATCTCGATTTTTCACATTTAGAAAACAGGAGTGGGGACGACGAAGATTCGTACTCTACAAATACTTCGTCCTCCTCCTCTTCCTCTTCTTCTTCATCGTCGTCCTCTTCTTCGTCATCATCAGAAGAAGAAAACGAAGGTAATCAAACAACTGCTAAAAGGGCTAAAAAGCACAAACGTACAAAATCTCCCCCTAAACAGCATTCTTCTGATCTCAAACAGAAGTCGAAACAACAATTGTCTGATATGAAAAGGAAAAACTCGAATAAAAATTTAATGACGAGTAAAATGTAATCTGCTGTCAATCCGGCCAAGTTATCGTTTTGTTATATAAAAATACGAAAACAAAAACGCATTGTATATAATTATATGCTCGCATTTTGTTGATATTAACTCTTTTGTAAGTAAAACGTTTGTATTATATTTATATTCGTGTATATAATGTCGTTTGTATATATATATATAGGTACTTATTTTTGTACAAAATAAATGTCGTATTCCTAACGTGCACGCTGCGTTGAAATAATTTATTGTCTTTACCTTCTTTTTATCCGTGTGTAAACGAAGAAATATAGGAATTTAGTTACTTAGACTGGAATGAAAATAATTCTTCCACGCTCAAATAAGTAGTTGATAATATCAAACTCAAAGTTGTAAATGTGAGTATTGCGGTTGCTGAAAATGTGTCACCGATTGCAATGTTTGAGAATGAGGAGGAAGGGTATGAAGTTAACGAGCGAAATGCGTAAACTATTAAATAGACGATAATAGAGCAAAGAGAAGACCAACAAATGAGGAAATAACCGTTGAGTCGTGACATTTTGTCACGGTAAGTTTTATTATATAGCTGAGCATCCGCGTCTGAATAATTGTAAGTGATTACGTCAAATTTATCGAATATTGTTTTAACGTCCTCGTTTGTTTCTAAAGCTTTGACGCCTCCTTCGATGATTCCATGTTCCAACCAATTGAGTCGAGACCCTTCACTGGTGATGCTTCGATGTTGCATATACAAAAACGTACAATAAGCGTACACTTCGATTATTTTCAGATCTCGCGCTTCGCTCGATGAGGGTGATGACGGTGCCATATAGAAGGACCATAAATCAGACGGCGTAATTTCTGTAGCGTAGTTTCCTCCTCCAGCTTCTTGCATATTCGCTAATACGGATTTACTCAACAGCTCCATATGATAATCCGCGTAAGCAGTCGTATTGAATTTGAGCGGATCGTAAAACAACCCAAAGAATAAGTCTAGAAGAGCTCCGACAGCCATAATCCACCCGATTACCGAAATAGAGCCAATGGCGAGTCGTCCAAACTGAGCAGCTCCTCTTCCCACGGACACTATGGTTTGGTGAAGAGCAGTGAAGTTGATTAGTGTTGACGTACAAAACGTTAATAATTTAGTAGGGACGATTTTAGGGAGCAACGTTTCCATTATGACCGGACTCCGAACCATGTTACTAACGACTGGAGTTATTACTTTAATTCTGCTTTTAATGGCGAGTAAAATGTAATCTGCTGACAATCCGGCAAAAAGATTTTTCCAAGCTTCGTGAGAAGTAATCATAGCGTACACTTTATCGAAAGTGGATTCCATTAGCTTCTCTAGGTATTCCGGAGTAAACGAACGGATATCCTCTCCGTCTTCCAGTAAAACTGGTGGAATTTTATTGTTCTTCGAAACAGCCGCACTTCCGTCTTTCATATAGTCGATGTCTCGCTTTCTCCGGTTTTGCGTCGTTGTAGTAGTTGTCGAGTTTTCTAGAGAAAACCCATTGTCCTCCTCTTCTAGAGGTGACGATTCGTTTTTTATTATCCTTCCTCCGTATTTATCCGATATTGTGTCATCGGGAACATCGTCAGTCCAAATATCCCATTTGTGTTTGCCTACTAATCCGAGCTCTGAAAGGGTAATAGTTCTAGGTATAGGGATTTTGTGGGAATATAATTCCGATTGGGCTTTCCAACTAATTACCGATTCAAATTCTTGTTTCGTAGGAGGCCAGTATCTAATTTTTTCCCCGTCCGTTTTTTCTAAAAGACGAGTTATTAAATGTTCCAGTTTATCTTTCCCTAATTTATACAGTCGTATCAGGGACGTTCCTATAAATATACTCAACAAGTATTCCCCTCCTTGCAGTTCGCATTTATATAAAGGTTCTTTGTTCAAGCGGTCTGCGCTAACGTTACCCTCGTCCTCCACCATGTCCATTTGGAATTGTTTACAATATTCGGAGTTTATTCTTCCCACTGTTACGACTGTTTTAGAAAATGGATCTAATTTTGCCACTTTCAAGTCAAACACGACATCGTCTGATAGTGGTGCGTAGGAAGACAAAGGGTCATTCGACAATCTCAATAAGGGATCGAGATACATTCCAGTCATTCCTATATCGTCTCGAAAACATTTTTCCTTTTCTGGATCCCACGAAAGATAATGAGGTAAGTTGGAGTCACTATCATCGCCACCATCTCCGTCTGCACGAGGAACTTCAATTTTCTGGTCCAAGGACGACAGATCGTCACCACTTCGAAGAGAAGAATTAGCTTTCAAGCCGAAACAAGCTGGTTGACAAACATCGAAATATTTGGATATTGGCCTAGGCGAAGGATCCCCCGTTGAATCGTAAATACTGCGACCCATACGAATTGATACAGGGTTGTCAAATTTAGAGCATTTACTCAATCCCAATTTACGAGGATAACACGAAACATTTTTACATCCCCGCTCGTTGAATTTCCAATCTACTACGAGACAGAAATCGTCAAAGGAAGATTCGTAAATATAATCCCTTTGCGGCGAAGCTCTCCGTATTTTCAGAACAGTATGAACCGCTACGTGTCTATTAGTAAGTAACATATCGTTCCTATCTTCTAATGTCATTATTTGAGAAGCGTATCTCGATAAAGCTCCGTAATCTTTAACAGGAAGTGCATCGTACATTATGAAGATAAAAGGTGCACAATGTGTCGTAGCGCTACCTCCTCTTTATTTCTTATCGTTTCGCTTTCACCTTTACTCCTATCCTCTACTTCTGAGACAGTTACTACCCTTCTCCTTCTCATTCTCTCTCTCTCTCTCCCCTCTCTATCACAGCTATCAAATTGCAGCCAACCCCTTCTTCTTTTTACATACGGGAGTAAGAAAGGGGCGATGTGAGGAGAGAGATACGTAATTACATGGGTGACCGTGAACAAAATTCAGTTTGTCTCGTGTCATTAATGACGACATGACCTATGGATTGTACAAGACTTTCTCAACAATAATGACTATTCCCGATCGATCATCGCTACTTCGCCATCGTTATTGTTTTACGTCACTTATTGAATAAAAACTGGATCATGATGATGGGAACGACGACGAAGAAAGCTGGAAGAGGAGGATTGAGTCGATTCAACGCTACTGTAGATAACGAAGACGATGAGACCGCAAATAGAATCATCAATGATGGGAATGAAGCATATTTAAAGTGCATATTCAATTCTGATCACATAGTGTTGAGCAAATTTACTCCTGGAAGAATTAGTTTAGGCGCATTCGTTAAAAACCATATTAAAAATAAAAACCGAGAAGAAGATGCCGACGAAGACGACGAAACCGCCAAACGGATAGTCGAATTTAATGGAGAGTGTGGAGGCAGCATTACAATTACGTTACCGATTGATAAGTTCATCCCTAGATGCTACGACGACTCTGTGGTGGGTCACGATTTCAGTGTTCTTCTCAACACGGAATGGTTGCACAAATTAGTTTTCGATGTAGACTGTAGGCGATGTAAAAAGGGAGAAGGAGAGAAAAAAACGCATTTGTCTCCTCCTTTGTTACAAGAACAAATCGGGTGGTTACGGGAACGAGTAAAGGCGCATTTCCGTCCAAAATCCGGCCAATTAAACAACCATTATTATACCCGAGGACACTCTTGTGGCTATCACGTCATCTTCCCGTACATCATAGTGGATAACATTTCTCATAGGTTGTTTATAGAGATCATTCGTAACGAATTCTCCGAAACAACCGAAGACGAATTTGTTCTAGACACACCTTCAAGTTTTGTAGCTGAGTACGGAAGAGGTCATCGCCTCGAAACGGATGGCGCAAACCAGGGGGACATTCCACCATATAGCTCGCGAACTGCGTTTGTGATACGACCGTTTATGTCCAATATGGTAGAGGAACTTTCCAAGTTCGGCTTTTACAGTTATTCTATTCACAAACTATCAAATCCTGATTGTATTCCTCAGGGGTATATACGAGTGGAAGATACAATGGGGTCTGCTGCTGCTGTTTCGGCGATGAAACCAGGAAATAACGACCATTTGACCAAATACCAACATTTGTTTTCTAATGGAGAAATTTACGCGTATAACCGAACAAACATGCTCTATCGATGTTCGCCCGACACTATATCAGCGTATCGTCAGAATATATTGTTAGCAGACTGTTATCGTCTTATGAAGGTTCCTTCTACATTTCATACAATGAACGCGATAATCGATCGTATTCTGAAGAATATAGCGAACAAACAAACAGACCCGAATGAAAAGAATAAGATTACTCCAACCGTCAGTACTTCCCGTGCAAGGGAGACTATGTCGGCTCCATCTACCACGTTGTCCCTCTCCCCAACGGATTTGACGCCTTCCTCGTTTCAAAATCACCGTAGACAACAGGCATCTCCAACCTCGTCCTTACAATCAAAACATTCAATGGCCGCAACTTTGGATATAAAACGAAAAATAGCTGAAGCTGAATCGAATTTAGAGGAAATTAATTCCAACGTAGCGAAAAAAATTAAATTAAAAAACGAAGACGATAACTTTAAACACCGTGAACACAACCTAAAACCAAAAGTTGAATATTCGACAAATTCGACGCCGTCTTCGTCTCAGGATCGTAGACAACAGGCATCTCCAACCTCGTCCTTACAATCAAAACACTCAATGGTCGCAACTTTGGATAGAAAACGAAAAATAGCCGACGCTGAATCAATTTTAGAGGAAATCAATTCCGATGTAGCGAAAAAAAACAAATTAAAAAACGAAGACGATAACTTTAAACACCGTGAACACAACCTAAAACCAAAAGTTGAATATTCGACAAATTCGACGCCGTCTTCGTCTCAGGATCGTCGACAACAGGCATCTCCAACCTCGTCCGTACAATCAAAACACTCAGTGGTCGCAACTTTGGATAGAAAACGAAAAATAGCCGACGCTGAATCGGTTTTAGAGGAAATCAATTCCGATGTAACGAAAAAAAATAAATTAAAAAACGAAGACGATAAATTTAAACACCCTAAACACAACCTAAAACCAAAAGTCGAATATTCGGCAAATTCGACGCCGTCCTCGTCTCAAGACAGTCAAGAACGACTGTTACCAACGCAACATTCTTTGGCAACAGCAGAGCAATTGTCTCGATTCGAGTTTAATGAATACGAAGGCAATTTATTATCCTATCATGATACCGATTCTTCTAGAAAAAGAAGCCCTGCGGTGCAAAGAGTCAAAGATCACGTACCATCTAAAAATTACGTAATGTATAGGCTAAAAGAAATTACGTACGCCTACAACCCCGACCATGTAATCGAAAAATCCGTATGGGATGCCTTCTTAGAGTACGTCTACAATTATCAGTTTATTTCAAACAAATTTATGGTGGCTCTGCTCAATTACACGAATATATTCGGCGGAAAATCAGCAGAAACGATGGATCCAGTTGTGGCGATGAACATTATCATCAAATACGCTCTTCAGCATATGATTTATACTGGACTTCTTCACGATCTCTACTATTTAGCAAAAGCGATGATCAAGGAGAAAGAAAATGCGGAAAAACCCACAGAAAACGAAGAACAAAAAGAGTTCAAACAGGCCACGGGTCTTACAGCTCCAACGATTGATCTTAATAGGGAGACTATGTTTTCGACGAGTGAGTCTGGGACGGTCGAAGCTACTGACTTGACACAAAAATACACGAGGCTGGAAAAAATTTTTTCTATAGACAACCTTTGCGTGTCTTTATATTATTATTTTCCCAAACTCGCAAAGCCCGAAGTTTATCTACATTACTACAATTTCGTAGAGGATACTTATATGGTTAGTCTGTTGAACGAATTCATGGCTTCCGAACATCCTCCCCCGTTACTCGTACTTTGGTCATTTTTAGGACAACTGGCCGCAACACGCTACGCGTCTAGAGATTCACTAAAAGATGTCTCTTGCGAAGTAACCTCGTTGTATTACTATTACATTACGTATCAAAAACCTCTCGTGCACATCGACAACGAATTATTGAGCGATGCCCAGCAGTCTGCTGCTTCGGATTCTTCTTCGGTAGTGTCAGCGGAAGAAGATAACACAAGAAAAAAGAAACCAGAGATCAATGGATGGGACTTATTCGTAGATGACGAGGAAAACGAGGAGGATAATAGGGGGAATAAAAAGAAGAAAAAAGGAAGCGGGAGAAATACCAACAGTGGCAATAAAAGCACGAAGAAAATACTCGATCCTACTTTCGTCAACTTTTTGTGTAGAGTATTCTGGAAACCATACAAATACGGAGAAAAGGATATCTTCATTTACGATGGCAGAATACACAAAACTATTCAGACATCTACGTTTCAATATGCTGGAACTGCGTTGAAATCGATATCTGACATAGCGCCCGTATTTAACATGTACTCGCCTTATCCTAAATTATATTACACCAATATTCCTTCTACCGTAGAATCGTCAGGAATGTTGACACACAATACGATACTCAAAATGAAAGAACATACATACGGGTGTTTACGAGGCCGTCTCGTTCGAGAATATCTAGAAGGTTTGCCAAAACACCGATACGATCCTATTTTGTACAACGGAATAGTGGATATATTGAACGCGCTCACGCCTCACTCTATAGAGCAAGAACTGTCATTTATGAACATTTTGCTTTGCAATCCCGTGTCTCCTGTCAGCTACGAAAGTGATTCGGAAGTGCTTACACATTTCCGAGAGCACGACCTATGGCTATCGCTCTCTTGTACAGATTATAAAAAAATGACTGCAACGTACGTGTCTCCTAATCTAGATCAGGAGTCTTCTAGACGCTATGCGACTAATAAATTAACGGCTTTCTTCAAATGGTTCACTACGGAAACACTATCGAGCAGATCTCCTCATTATCGGGCAATCGGTAAACTGTTTATATGGGTACTCGACTCGTTGTCAGAATTGATTAAATCGGGGTATCTGAAAACACGAACTTTGGATATCGCGACTATTCTGAATATATACTTTAGATTCAAGAAATCGGGTCAAATCGGAATGATGAAATTCGTACGAGAAGCTGCAGAGATGTCGACTGGAAATAGGAATAAATACAAGAAGAAGAACAAGCCCGAAGATGGCTTGGCACCACCACCGCCAGAGCGACAGAAAATTCATATTTTTCAACCTAGCAACGATCCAGATGAAAGGAATTTAAATGACGATGAAGACGAAGACTACGTAAATTACGAGGATTGGGTGAAATCCAATATAAATCACGGAGAAGAAGGCGATAGTAATGGCGATTGTGTGAACAACAGAACCGACGACGAAAGATTTGTGATGGCACAGGCAGAAACATTCGTGCATAACGTGGAAAACAACACCTGTGGTTTCGATAGCTACGTAATTTCCCTTTCAAATAAACACCAAACTATTCGGTTGATATCAGCCACGAAAACCGCTGAAGACGAAGGATTCCACGAAGACTCTAACACTAAAGATCAATGGTCAACTTCATCTGTCAAAATGGATGTATGTAATTTGGTTAATTTCGAAGAAGACGATTGGAACGATTTTAAAGATGTCGACAATTCACTGTGTAACTACGACGTTCATAAATCCACCGTCAAGCAAGCGCAAACATCTACAGGAGGAAGGAGCTTTCTGAAAAAACTCAGATCCTGTTCTCACAACAAACTGGTGGACACGTTGTACAACCCATATTCGCATCTTCTTGGTCCTCGCTGTCATGATGATGCCGAAGTGGCGAAAAAATATGAAAATCAGTTTCAAACTCGTATTTTGAAAACTTTACACGAAATCTTCGAAGAACCTTCTCTAAGATCAGTGACGATTTCTGCGTTTATTCTAACAACTCACTTAATCAAACGTTTATACGATAAAGGCCCTGAACAGGAAAGCGACGACGAATCTATAATGCTTCCTACGTCTTTGTTGAAATATCTCAAAGAAAATCGTTTTCACCTGATTAAAGGACTGTGGAATATCGCTCAATTATCGTTTGACAGATCGTTTTATACCGGGTTGAAAAACGAAAACAGATATAAAGAACTCAGAACATTTATAGAAGGGAACAGACAAAAATACAAGTTTGCCATGGACTTGCTCGGATTAAAGAACAATGTGGCCACCTATTTGTTGGATGCAGTCACATTTATGTACTATTTGTGTTATTGCAATCCAAGAGAAGTAATGTTTTTCATACGATTCCACGCGTGTCTGGAATATCCCGGACAAAATAGGACCATTTTCGCTTTCATCGGTGAAAGTGGATCAGGGAAATCGAAAATGTTCGAAATTACAAAAAGGAGTTTTGGGAGGGCTGACACAATGTCTAATTTCAGAAACACGGAAAAAGAAAATTCCCCCGAAAAAAGTAAATTAACGGAAAATTTCATCATCGGGATGGACGACGTCAGAGTGATATCTCAAGACACACTGAAGAAATTGTCGTCCGAGCAAATGGATACATTTAGAATGAACCAAGGTAACGCATTTACGTCTTTCTATACACTGCCTAAAATTATACTTACGAGTAACGGTTTTGTCATTTTGGATCCCGAGATATCCGCGACAAACCGTATCATTCCTTGGGAAATCAATAAATCGTACGCCTCGTGCGTCACTCAGGCGGAGGGTGAATTGAGGTATTTATCGAACGACGAATCTAACGTGATAATTCAATATGGCAGAATAAAACCGCAAGAACAACACGAAACGTCATCATCATCGTCATCATCATCATCGATACCACAAAAAGAAGATCCACCGACGAAAGACAAAAATGAGGACGTGATGATCATGCCCGCGGTGCCATACGGGTATTTCAACTCTGTATATGGGAACCAAATTGATTCTCCGATCCCACAATCGAATATTGAAGTCGGGTGTCAAATAATGTCTTCATTTTTCGGGATATTTTATTACTCGGACGGACTGAAAAATCCGACAGGCATATCCGAGCGGACAATGCCGGAAAAGATGAGGCGTTTCAAAATCAGGTGGATCAAGTCATTTAACCCGTTAGATCACTATCTGAAACTCGTCGAGTGCGAAAAAATCACATCTGAAGGATCGCAAACAAAGGGAGTGGAGAAAGATGTGATCGTCGAAAGCATTAAAGGGTATTGCAAAACTCGAAAGTTAAACCCAGATAATCTCATTTCGACGTTCCAAGCCAGATATAAAGATGTACTCGTAAAAATAAACGACGAGGAATTATATTTCGTCAAGTTCAACACCAAAGAGCTTGAAAAATTACACAAAGCGGCATAAATATCCGTTGTCGTTCTTGAAAGGGACGTATATTGCATTACCGATCAACTATTGTATATAGATGTATATTTGTAGTATAGATTAACGCTCGAAATATATCTATATATATATAGAAACTAAGAAAAGAATAAACGATTTGTACATGAAAAAAAGTGGTTTATTGGCGTCTTATTTTTATTTTCCTCGTTGTGTAACATGGCAGGTACATCATCGTGCCTACGTGTTCTTTACGAAATTACTAGCTAATCTATAAGAAAAATAGACATGTTGCTAACTAATATAACTTGTTATCGTCGTAGTTTTGATTTAAACGGAATCGTTACGGACGATAGAGAGAATAATGAAGAAGAGGAAATCGGGAGAGAGCTTTCAGGAATCGACGACTTGGTGATTGAGGAAGATATTATTAGGACTATAATTATCGATTACCGAGCGTGTAAGTCTAAACGAGGAAATAGGAAAAAGCACATTTTGTACGGAAACAAACGTAAACGCGGCAAATATAAACCAAATGATTAACAACTAGAGAAACTAGTTACATTTACACATCCCTATACATTGTTGTAGAGGGAAGGGAAGAAGATCGTTAATATTGTTACATTTACGACTAAAGTCGTACACTCTTTCCTTAAACTGTTTCTGATTTCTTTACACTCGTTCCAAACATGATCATTTCATCTCACAGGGATTTTCGGGATCTAAGACCCGATATATATTTTTGGAACATTTTTTCACGAGCTTCGATAGATCTTTGAAAGGAAAGATTTTCGAGTAGAGAATCTACGTTTCCTTTCGGTGTGCTCATTTTTGTTGTTCTCCGCTCAGATCGGATTTATAGTACGGGGGAGGGGGTTTGTACTTTTGTCTCGAGCTCCGAGACTATTTCTTCATTATTAAGCCGTTACTAGATGGTATTTAAAAGAACGGTGGCGTATCGTATCATTTACTGGTAATTCTTCCTACGGTCCCCCAACTCCCTTACTGCTACGTTCGTCCAATATAAAATAGTGGGATCCCCGGATGTTCCGATCACTCATGTTGTAGTGGTGATTCCGGCAGCTGTTGGTGAACTATATATACCGGTTTAGGAGCATGTCTGTCGAGATAGTATAAAAGAAAAGACCCTATTTCGCAGACGGCTACTATAAAGTATAGAACAAAAACCCAATCGTAACGCATAATTTTGTCTTATATTATCCACCGGCTCGCTGACTCTGACGTTACACGATGTTAAACGCCGCAGACGCGAAATATTATACGGATATACATCTATTTGCTCGCACTGACGAACACGATGAAAATTATATCAGTAAACGGGTAATGAAAGTATTGAACAACGACGAAAAAACTGAAAATGAAAGCAGTAAACACGTAACGAGCGTATTATTCGATACTGCGGACAATCATAAAACATCTGCCGCCGCCACTGTCAATCCGTGGGTATTATTACGAGAAATGGACACGAACGACAACAGCAAAATGAAACGATACGGAGCTTATTACAGTCAGGAACGCGATCATTTAAGATTGCCCGTTTCAGTTAAAAAAAAAAGTGGAGGAGGAAATGATATTTTCGACGATATCACTATTCTCGAAAAAGACGAACAGTCTTGTAGGTTCGTAATGTACTACACTGCTGTGCCCGATAAAAAACAGAAATTTCCCGAATGGTGGCAAACCGAAGAATTCCAAAGACTAACCAAACCCCATTCCAGTACCCTACACATTGTCAGGATTATCCAGTCGTCGCCGCGCTCACCTCCTACGTTTGTTAACACTATTTACGGTACATTTCTAATGTTACACGGGGACATTCATTTACCGGACAACGACGATGGAATCATTAGTCGGATCAATAATGTGATTCCTTTGACTCACGTCGCATATTCCAATTATATGGATTTCAAATGGAGAAAGATCTCGAAAAAGATTAACGAGCAAGATGCGACTATCAACATGGAGCAAATACGTAGAATATGCGCGTCGCATCAAATAAATTCGGCCAAAGTGAACGACCCTACAAATCTCGTTAGATTGGATCTCAGTGGAAGAATGACCCCTTCGCCAACAACAACAATGGCAAAGACGAAGATCGATGAGGCTAAAAACAAGTTGTTCGACATATACAAAGATTTCCCGACTGAACCCGAAGAACTCGCCGCATCTTCGTCGTCATTGCGGACAGAAGGGATCAAACGTACGATGATGTTTGAATATCCGACAGTGTTGAACTATTGCGACTCGTTTTCTACTTTTGAAAGTTTGTTTATTCACGTGCTTCAACGAATCAGCGATGACAGAGATTAAATATATGTAAACCTTAATGTAGTGGTATGGAAGGGCGAAATAATAACGTTCGTTGGCATTTATATTTGTGTAATCGACCCCTTTATTCATTTCTTCTTTCATTTGTGATCGACCAACTCCTCTTTTGTGGCAACGGGGCAAAGGGTGACCAGTGTGTAAACGAAGGGCTAAAGACGAGGGACGGCAATGTTTTTGTTTGACAGTAGAAAAAGTAGAAGCAAAAAGAAGATTGCCAAGCACGTGGCCAGTTTCTGGTTCCCCGAAAAATGCAACACCAGTAATCATCACATGGAAAACACGCGACCCATTGAGCATTGGAGTGGCAAAGATTTACGGAATATGAAAGTATTGGTAAAGAAAAACGACAATTTTTGGCTGTCACGCGGTGGCAACGCTTTACGTCAAACACTGAAAGCGGCTCATCAAGACCTCTACAACACTCTACTACAAAGGCTCAACAATATGGATGACGAGGACAGTATCGAATTGTCGTGCGATTATAAGGCTAAAGACGAAATATTGCGTCGGATATGCAGAAAACGCGGATTAACGGCTGTAGGTGCTATTCCAACCAAAAGTTATACGAGAGTGTCAATCTCCGAAGTGCTCAGTGTATGCGGATTTCGGGCCGGAGTGTTTTATCCTAACTGAAAGCATAAACTATAACTCTCAAAGTAGAAGGATTTGAAATGCACGAGGTGTTGGAATGCTAATGTAGATTCTTAAAAAAAGAATCAAGTTCAAACACATCCTTCTCCCCATTTTTTAGTGCCCCTTCTCTGTTGCTAGTTCCCCCCGCCTTATGCCGATCGCTTGTTATATATAAATGACGATTCTCATCTACTCCAGTATATATCCAAGTTGAGTCAGAAATGTTGTCATCTACGCTTTCACCCGCGACACAGAGTAATGTATCTTCGGTGTCATCTAATCAGCCGTCATCGTTGTTTCCAGTTGACATAAACCACGTCATTCAAACAGAGATCAAAGAGGATGAACCAAAGATAGAAGCTATAAAGGAGGAATTGTTGGATATAGCCAGCAGTGGCCCTACACAATCGGAGGATATCATTACTGCAATTTCTTCTACTCAGTCGCACCCCGTTGACACCACTTCGCTTAAATCCGATTCGCTAAAATTGTTACGAACATTATCCGAGGATGCGGGAAGACGACGAATAAGATCTAGTTCTCCGGATGTTTCGGAATTTTTAATAACGAAGAAAAAACAACGTTTATCGCCAGTCTCGTTTTCTTGTGCCACAGAAGATGCTGTTTCCTTTCCTTCTCCTCTTTCATTCTGTACCACCACGATCGATATGGATCAACTATCCGACCTAATGGGAAGGGGTCGTCAGAGTCCTTCAGTGCCACCTCAGTTAAATAATATATCACGCGTAATAGCTGAATGTGTCGACAAGACTGTATCTCCGATAGATGACGTGGAATCCAAGTACGCTATTTTTGACGAGAGCCAAAAATATATTACAAACCACCTATCACGCATGAAAGGACCTTTGGACCAATACCATTTATATAAATGCGAGAGTAAATATACAGAGTCGATCCAACGAGCTGTAATTGTGTACACTTCCAAGCTCCCTAAACTCATATTAAATAGGGAAGTGCCTCAAAGCAAATGGACGGTATTTGGTATAACGTGCAAACTTCCTCAGCTATGGTCCAACGGCCAGTATTATTTCGAAGTACGCTGTAAAGATGACAGAGAAGTTGAAGAAGAAGACAATATTATAGCTGAAAAGAAAGAAGGTCGAACTCGGAAAAACACAAAATCGAAAAATATCAGCGCAATGTGGGAACGAAGACTACCGACCGTGTGTCCTGTGATAAAATTACCAATGACTAACGGGTTAGATATAGCGAAAAATATCAACTCCCTATATTCGGAAGAGCTGTGGAAAAGACTTAACAGAATGCTCGGAAGACTGGAGTATTACAATTTACCTCGAGATGCCTCGGAGAATTACAATGTACCTCAATGGCGTTCGTCAGACATCAATGGCGAAGCCATCACTTACAACCCTTTCGTATTTTCTTTGCGCGGATTTGAAAATATGGTCGCCCTAAGGATTAAAATCGATGCAATGAGAATGTCACTGACAACGCCCGCAGAAGACTACATTGCAGCGAGAGACGCATTTTTGAATTTTGTTTTAAATAGATTACATTTTGTTCAATTTGCGATAAACTTCCAATTAATACAATCTCTGCACATACAAACGTGTTTCAACAAAGGACATATAGTGGTTTTACCACTTGGACAACTTCCTAGAACCCTATTATGTGGGATAGAATCCCAGTTGTTATATTTCAAGAAAGTGGCGTGGAAGAGCGAAGGCGAATCAAAAAATAAAGTGTATAAGTTATTAAATGAAGGAGTGACCCGGGTTTGGGACACGGACACTGTGTTGTCAGATCCGAGTCATGCGTCAAGTTACGCAGTAGCGTATATAACACCCAAATTGGAAGGAGTCGAAATGTATGGAGTATTGGAATGTATAATTATTGTACCCTCCTCGCTGAGCGAGTGAATATCGGAACACCTTCAGCCGGAACGCCGTTATTTCGTATTTGATCGATGGAATCATTCTGCGCCATAATAAGACGAGCAATAACATTAGAAGAAGAAGGAATGAAAAGAAACAAAAAGGAGACGTTTGAATTGTTAACCGATTTACTATTTCGAATAAACTATATTTAATTATTATCGATTCGTTTATATCGTACTTTCCTCTCTCGTATGGTTCTTTTATTTCCTCAACTGCCAAATTAGCGTAATGGAATGAAGGATATTACCGTTTATCAATGTCTGTTAATGTATTCATTTTTATCTCTCGTGACGATATGGGCTATTTTATTTTACACTGACGACGCATCGACCATATTTGGTAAATTGGCAAAACGGAACAATATTGTGAAACGAACAGATATTCCTTCTATACTGGTATATTAATTTTAATTTTTGGGGGTATTACGAAACAAAAACCGAAAAATTAACTCGCGATGCCAGCTTTATTGAACTTTTTCAAAGCTGCAGAGGAAATAAAATTCAAGTCAAAAGTAGTCAACACGGTCGAAGATTTAGCGGAATTTAAAACAGGAGCCTCGAAACTAGTTGAAAGTATGGCTAAAGATTTAAAAGAAATGATCCTATTCACCGCACCTCCGTCTTCCAGAGGAACTAGTAGTGTAATAGAAGAAGTTGGCGCTTCGTTCGAAAAAAGTATGAATCAAATGCTCCAAACTGTGATTGTCAAACGATCAACTAACGAAGTGCTTATCCCATTGGACAAAGGACAACATATACCTCTAGCAAGCGGGATAGACGATATATTAGCGGGAGACTTGAAAATACTCGAATGGAATTTCAAAAGAATTACTAAACGACCAATGAGCAAAGAAGCACTAAACATAATGAAAACTCATTTTAAAACTCGTTATGCTACGCATAACGTACGGATGTTAGATAGTGCGGTCAAAGACGTTCGTAACATCTTGGACAAAATCAACGGGAAATTAGATGAGATCCCGGTAACGCCACATGACGTCGAACACGCTTACGCAAACAATATTCATAACACTAAGGACATTATGGCGGCTCTCGTGGAACATTTAACGAAAATTAAAAAAACTGGTACTTTCGAACATATAATTAAAGGTATAGGTAACAGCTGGAAATTGATTGTCTTCGGAGGAGTTATTGCCACAGCTACTTTTGTAAGTATGTCTCAAGGAGCAGAGAACGCGACGGGTTGTTTTCAATTGTTCAACGATTCGCGGGGTCAGTTAAGAGCTTGTCGAATATCGAATGCCACTTGTTCTGTATCTCACTCGATAGGGACGGACAATCAAGAGGAACAATGCTCTATTTATCCTAGAATTATAACTAGCGACACTTGTAACGGGTGGCCGTCGTTGCAGGATGTACCGGAAGGGAACACAGGGAGAATTTGTAGAAGATGCGATCCGCTAGCGCCTCCTGATTCTTTACAGTACCTAGATCCTAAACATGCGATGGAAGCTGCTATTTACCAATGCCGACCGCGTCCTAATTTGGGAGCGTTTTTTGCAAACTCTCTAACCAGATTCCCCAAACAGATTTTAGAGCAGATTTTTGAAGACATCTTAGACACGGGTTCTTTCATTAGAGACATCTTCAAATGGGGGGCTGTAATGGGTTTAGCAGGGGCAGCTTCCCTCTCTGCATATTATATATACACAAATTACAAAAGCGCCGTTAAATATTCGCGCGAGATTGACAATAAAGAAGAAAAAGAAAACGAGGATGACGACAAACGGTTTGATGACTCAACTACTGAGACTCGATAGCTCTCTATACGATACTCAAATCCGTATATATTGGGGGATAGCGAGTTTTACACCACTCAAACGTTTTGCAGCAATGTCTGAAACTTTTAACATGTTTGTTAACTTCCCGACACAAATTTCAGTTGGATTCCAACGAGAGTTTTGCATCACTCGGAATCCGAGTTTTGCGTCACGACAAAGCTACTCCTCCTCCTCTTTCTCATTCGACCACTTCTTTCTTTCCTCCCTCCTCGTTGTCCGAGCACTCAGATATTTAAACTGACATTCGGTTAAGGATACCACAGTAGGAATATTACGAAGCAATGGACAGCAGAAAATTGATCAAGGGAGATGCACAACAGTCTTTGTTTTCGTTTAACCACGAAGTACAACCACTATTGAGGACAAAGATTGAGGAAGATGTTCCCAAAAGGATTTGGTTGTCTGCTTCTGCTTTAGATGACGTATTGCAACAGCAACTGTCACTCGGGGAATGGATTCAATCGACGGCAGACTTTCTCGTTCGACACACAGCGGGATACGGTCCGGGTGTACCGACCAACATAGGAGAGTTTCAACGCAACAATATATTCAATCCGAGTAGCATTACATCTCCATTAGCAGAACTCATTTCGACGGTGAGAAGTATTCCTATGCACGATGTTCGTACGCCGTTAGACAATGACAAACAACGGCTCGGGTATTTTCCCATATGCTCGTCTCAAGTGCAGCCCAATACTTCGCGACACGTCGAATTGAAGATTAAAACGTTATTCCAACCTTCGATGTATATTTTGATTCCTTGCAAAGTAAAATTAAATACTAACAAGAAATCGGGAAATACGTTCTTATCGGTATATATGGCGAATTGTACGTTTTTAAGAGAAATGCTGGACACGATCAGCAATGATAGCTTTAGAAAGATGCGGCAATTCAACCGAAATATACGAGTCTACCGTAATGTCAATTCGACTATGTATCTGTCGAATAAAGTGACATATTATACCTGGCGAATAGTTCGTCAATATTGTTTGGGCCAACCTCGTCACGTCAGCGATAAGCATTTACCTTCTGTATCGGAATACTTGAAATCTACTCCGTCGGATCAAATAAACCGCAACGGATTCATTATTATAATCGACGAAATGAAATTCGAAGAGCTGAAACCAGATCAATTACTCATTGGTTTGCAAACGCATCCGAGAATCGATTTCGAGAAAACATATTCCTCGAATTACGCGACGTGCACTTGGAAAATCGATACATATTTTGTTATACCCATCGACCTTAGCATCGAATGGAATCAGGCTACATTTTCGACTGAAGTTCCTCTAAAAAAGCGAAAGCTATTCGTTTAACGACACCCTGTTGCTGCAACGTAATAAATTACCTCTGTTTCCTTATTTTTTCAATCGTGTTTTAGGATGTAAACATACCTATCAGTAAAAGACTTGAAACATATTATTATTATATATACGGAGTAATAATATACACCTGTGTACTTTCATCATACCTCTCTTGTAACGGTCAATGACCTCTACAAATTCTATCTATCCATATCATCATACCTGGGGGTAAATAGCGTGAGGTTGGTTTTAAATAAAGAATCAACTGATAAAGTGTTTCTTTATTTACTCGTTTATCCTAATACATGTCAAGTTTTCTGAGTAAAAGTAATACTTAATTCAAACATAAGTACTATAGCCTTCTCGTCTAAACAATAAATGCGAGATTTGTCTTCGTATTAATACGAACAACATATATGAAAAGTTTAAACGGTTCTTGGGGGCAAAGGTGGAGGAGATGGAGATATTCTGGTTGTAGAAAATGGAGAGTCGTTGAACGTTACCCGTCGCTGCTGACGATGAGATTTTGAAAGTTCTTCTTCCTCTTTTACGGGAGATATATCCGCCCCGTTGACAGTTACTGTCGTTGTTGCACAAGGGTTATCGATAAAAGATGCCTCTCCTACGTGTTTACCTTCTCGCAAAGAGGACAAAGGCGGAGATACCAAAGTATACTGTCCCGATCCTCTTCCTTGACCTCCCTTACCGTTATTAGTTTTTTTGTTGCTATTTTCGGGAGAATTAATATAAATAAAACGGGAAGGGAACGGTGAATGCTCTTTGGCAGTATGTTTCGCTGCAGATGAATATGGTGCAAATGCTGATGGTAGTGATTGTGCTGGAATATCATGATACTGAGAAGTGTTGCTGTTGAGTTCGCCGATTCCCCGCGTAACACTCAATAACGCTTCGATGTTGCTCAATTTATCGAGTATCATTTTGCTCATTGAATAATCGATCATACCCGTCGTCGAAGGAATAAGGTAATGAGACATTGGGACAGAATGTGACTGTTGTTGCTGTTGAGAAGGTTGAATACGAATATGAGAAGGAGGATGATCGTTGTTAGAATTACCGTAGTAATAGTAATGCGGTTGTGACAGAGGTTGAAGAAATTCCGGAGTAGTAGTTTCGACGGAGGACGGGCAATAATAATTCGTAGTCCCGCTGCTATCTATGAAAGAAGAAGTGAGGATCGGTTCTTTTTGTAATCCGCATCCACCTCGAAGAAACGCGGACGAATTATAAGGGTGTCCTTCAAACGCCCATTGTTTAGGATAATAAACGCCATTTCCTCCTTCACCGACAACTCTTGCGGAGTTGATAGGACGGAATGGAGAAGAAGACGAAGCCGCTACTGAAGAGCAGTTGACAACAGAAGGCTTCATGGTTCAACCAGCCGGGAGGTACAACAATCAACAGACTGACGAGATTGACGAGTGACCGATCGTGTTTTAAAGGTTGGAACAAGCTCCATATACACACCCCCTCTTTATTTTACGATCGAGTTAGTTCGAATCACTTCTATTCTGGTGTGTGTGCATTCAAGACAAAAACGACACAGGTTACATGTCTGCGTTACATCGGATGTTTTTATTCGTCTAAATATCTCGGAGGCTCCAGAACGAGAAAGGTTAAAGACAATTACTAACGGTTCTATTCCTAGATTCATTTCCGCTATCGTAGTTTGTTACATCGCAATACCGTTCTTAGAAAGATTCAGACGTTCTTGGAAAGATTCAGACGGTAGGTAATGGTCGTATAAATTATGAGCTTAGTTCGGGAGAAGAGGAAATGAGTCATCATCGCACACACACACACACATGCGTGCGTGCGTGCTGGACATCGGTCGATTATTAAAAAGGAGACTGGGAAAGATAAGAAGCCCTTACGTATGCGATACGTGACATGTGGTTCGATATATAAAGGGGGTAACCAAATTTGAAGCCACAGTCTGTGCGAAACCATTGACACGCTGCCTCTCAAAATGAACACCACCAGCGAGAAAGATATCACGCCGGTAACTACAGAGTTGACCCAAGTAGCTGTATTGCCGAACACACCCGATACAAATCCTCCCCCGAAAGTTAATTTCTACGTTGGAACCAGTTTTCCGCCAGCTGACGAAGATTCGACGGATCGTGTTCCCGACTTACTGACATCATTGGAGGAATTGAGACAGTTAATGGACCAAGAAGGAATTGACTGAAGAACAAGCATCACCCCAAGAAAGAGGACCGCATCATCACCTAATGGCGGAAGACATTACAATTTCTGTACAAAATGTACGTAGTGAATTTCTACGATGGAGCGGGATTTCCGTCGGCTGACGAAGATTCGACGGATTGTGTTCCCGATTTACTGACATCACGGAGGAAGGACACAAGCATCATCCCCAAGGAAGAGGACCGCATCACCGCCTAATGTCGGAAGATATAATTTCTGTACAAAATGTAACCAACTCGTTTCAACATTGTATATATAAATAAACGATATATTTACAAATGTATTTCAATTCATTTTCGCTCTTTCCTAAAC
>CM061042.1:21353325-21437844 GCA_030762985.1 Adelphocoris suturalis
AAAGAAGTTTCATTTCCCCAGCAATGGCTTGGTTGTACGTGAAAATAAAAAGAAAAAGGTGATGAAATGCGCGCGGCAGAGCGATGTGAGAAAATAACGCTTGCATACGAGTCTGCAACGCATTGGGACATTTTCATGTGTTTACCTATGAATGGTCAACGTCATTTCTGATGGTCATAATCATCGTTGTGGCCATTTGGGACAATTTTTAACACAGAATGTGTTTTAGCCATGGACTAACTAGCCGAAAATGGAACGCGGGATGGTAACGAAATGTGTGACGGATGATTTTCACGTACAACCGAGTCGTTGCTAGGGATATGGTACTTCGTCGTTTTTCATCCCACAAAATTCGTTGACCATTCGTTCGAAAGCTCTCGATTTATCCAACAATATTATGTTAACTACTGCGAAGTGCGTGTCCAACAAACTGAGTTATGAGCATGGT
The DNA here is from genome assembly GCA_030762985.1 of Adelphocoris suturalis. NCBI lineage: Eukaryota > Metazoa > Arthropoda > Insecta > Hemiptera > Miridae > Adelphocoris > Adelphocoris suturalis. The sequence goes on from CM061042.1 coordinate 21,353,774, forward strand.
TATATAAATAATTGTTTACACACAGGTGATCATTCTCAATAATTGATATTGTGAACATGATTGCAACCGCTTGTTAATTTCTGATGATTTCATTGAGCTTGTGTTTCGATGATTTGATTCATAGCAGGTGATCTGAGTATTACGAAAACGGTTTGATTTGTGAAGCGGAGGTTAAATAATTTGAATAGGTAATTTCTATACTTTACACTCTAGGAAGCTGTAATTTCGTTTGTAGCCTCTTTAGGACATTTACTTGACGATGCTCAGGGTCCGGATCAGATGTGTGGCTCTTAAAGCTAATTTCTATGCTTTACATTCTAGGAAGCTGTAATTTCGTATGTAGCCTCTTTAGGACATTTACTTGACGATGTCCAGGGTCCGGATCAGATGAGTGGCTTTTAAAGCTAATTTCTATACTTTACACTCTAGGAAGCTGTTATTTCGTATGTAGCCTCTTTAGGACATTTACTTGATAAATCGCTCTTGATTTATCACGAATTTATTTCGTTTTTTTTTTCGTAGTTTCATACTATAACTATATAAATTGATGTTATAAATGAATAGTAAACAATGACGCTTGTTTGGTTGTCACTTGGTTGCGCGACAACGCAAACACATTCTGTGTTTCAATAATTTCGTCCGAAGTATGTAAATAGAGGTAACCGGGGGTCCAGGGGGCTTGCCCCCTGGCGAGGCGCGGAGCGCCGAGTTTTTTTTTTTTTTTTTTCTCGTGAGACGAAGGTCGTGGGTTCGAATCCCGGCCAGGCCTGAAATTTTTTTTTTTTTTTTCTCGTGAGACGAAGGTCGTGGGATCGAATTCCGGCCAGGCCTGAAATTTTTTTTTTTTTTTTTTTTTTTTTTTCGTGAGACGAAGGTTGTGGGTTTGAATCCCAGCCAGGCTTGATTTTTTAACAACGCAATTTTCGTAGTTTCATACTATAACTATATAAATTGATGTTATAAATGAATAGTAAACAATGACGCTTGTTTGGTTGTCACTTGGTTGCGCGACAACGCAAACACATTCTGTGTTTCAATAATTTCGTCCCGTTTACGTCGTTACGTTTTCGATTTTTTTGTTATGTGCCATATGAAAGACATGAAAATGTCAAAAATCGATAAATTTTGGTTCTTACCGCGAATGTTGTTCACAGTTCTTTTAAATTAGGGGAATATCTCAGCTTCGTCAATATTTACAGCGATTTTGGCAGTATATAATTTACGCATGAATTGAGGTCTTTTCAACGAGTGGCGAACGAGTTTCGTTGGATAAAAACTAACGGCGATACATTGTCCTAGAAACGAGTCAGTTGTAAGTGAAAATCATTACAAAATCCCGCGCTACTTTCGTTCCACGGTTTTGTCATGTTTTTGCGCAGTTAGGTGATGGCTAAAGCATGTTACATTAGGGTGGTTAAAAAAAAAAAAAAAAAAAAAAAAAAGTTCTGGGATTTCTTGTCCCCATTGCGTTTTTGCTTCCTCGGTATGTCAGAATGACCCTCTTAAATTTTTAGCAAAAAATATTAATCCTAACCACTTTACCTGGGTCGATTTTTATCAGTTATCGACCGCTATCGTAAACCAACCTCTAAATTGGTACCGAGGTGATAATTTGAAGGACGGATTTCAATTTTTTGGGGTCAATTTATGGGTTTTCACATGCGCTGAACACGATGAACTTATTTATTTTACGCTCCGTCCACTAGTTATCCGGTAAAATGGCAGAGGGCACTGCTTGAAGATAAGTAAAAATCGAAAATTTCACCGAAAATGCTGTCGCCTGGTTAAGAATTGTACTAGAAACATGCTATTATGGTCGGAGAATATGCTTTGGCATGTTTTGAACATGATCCCGTTTTTTGCTATATTTTCCGCCGATGATGGCTTCGTTTATCGTCCATAAACCTCAAATTAAGTGTAGGGTAATAGACAAATTCACCCTAATTTCACCGGAAATTATGTCGCGTTGATAATTTAAGGTCCCAAAATACCTTGTGCCGATAAAATTGGGTATTTTTCAGGATACTCGGTAGAATGCTGTTGGTAATTTGGCAAGGACTTGAACCGGCATTGTACTTATTCGCCAAATATAGCGGCAAAATGGAGAAAATAGCTAAAATTTTCCCATTTTTCTGTAAAATTCTTTAGTTTTCATCGGTTTTCCGGGGTCAAATTCGTAGTTCTGAATTTTCTGAACTGTGATTGGAGGATAGTCAGCCTGACTATCAAGCCTTATTGATATCTGTACAACACCACAAGGAAAAATTTCCTAAAACTTGCCGTAAACGGGATATATGTAGTTGAAACTTTGAAGACTGAATGAAATACATTTTTTTATGTTTCAACATTATATCGAGGTTAATTATTATTTTTGTATATTTTTATTATATGTTATTCTCGTTAAAATGTTATGATTTAAGTTCCACGATCATGGATTCTTTCAGCCTATCGACCAAATTACAGATTGTCCCTCGAGCAATTGAAACTGAAATTGTATTACATTATTTTCAATATTACATCATTTTTTATTTAACGATCCAATCATAGTTCAGACAATTCAGAACTACGACTTTGACCGCGGAAAACCGATGGAAGCTACGGAATTTTAGAGAAAAATGGGAAAATTTTAGCTATTTTCTCCATTCGCCGCTATATTTAGCGAATAAGTACAATGCCGGTTCAAGTCCTTGCCAAATTACCAACAGCTTTGTACCGAGTATCCTGGAAAATACCGAATTCTATCGGCACAAGGTATTTTGGGACCTTAAATTAACCACGTGACATAATTTCCAGTGAAATTAGGGTGAACTTGTCTATTACCCCACACTTAATTTGAGGATTATGGACGATAAACGAAGCCATCGTCGGCGGAAAATATATTAAAAAACGGGATCATGTTCAGAACATGCCAAAGCATATTCTCCGACCATAATAGCATGTTTCTAGTACAATTCTTAACCAGACGACAGCATTTTCTGTGAAATTTTCGATTTTTACTTATCTTCAAGCAGTGCCCTCTGCCAGTTTACCGAATAACTAGTGGACGGAGCGTAAAATAAATAAGTTCATCGTGTTCAGCGCATGTGAAAACCCATAAATTGACCCCAAAAAATTGAAATCCGTCCTTCAAATTATCACCTCGGTACCAATTTAGAGGTTGGTTTACGATAGCGGTCGATAACTAATAAAAATCGACCCAGGTAAATTGGTTAGGATTAATATTTTTTGCTAAAAATTTAAGAGGGTCATTCTGACATACCGAGGAAGCAAAAACGCAATGGGGACAAGAAATCCCAGAACTTTTTTTTTTTTTTTTGAACCACCCTAATGTTACATGCTAAAAAATTGACATTTGTCGTTTTCCCTCTGAGCCTTCTACACAATAAAAGCTTTGTGTATTTTCATTATCAGTCGATATTTTTTCGAAAATGTGTTTGGTTTTGAGGGGGTTGAGCGTGTTATCGACCCAGACGGTAACGTGAAATATGATCTTACGGCGTGGGCGGGAGGTGGGGGAGGGGGAAAACGCCGTTTCTCATATCCCCAAAACACCGGCGGCGGCTCAGGTCGACCGCTATAGCGGTTTACCGGTTTTTGGAACGGTTCCAAATGGGTTTCGGCGGAGGCGACTTGTACACCTTCAGCGTGGCGGAGGGGGAGGAGTCGGTCCAAAGGAAGTAAACCACCGCCGTCACGGAAACAGGCGAAAAGGGAGGGCAAATAACGGGGGTAAAGGGCGGGGGTGGGTATTACGGAGGTAAAACGTAAGGGGGGAGCTCCCATAGCGGAGGTCAGGGGTGGAAAATGTTGTTGGCTCTTCAACCTTCTCTCGAGTATTCCCCGCTGATTCTCCCAGAAGATAATCCCATTTGGTGTCGGCGGGGGAATGTTGTGGGTGTGAGGAGGGGGTGGGGGTGAAGATGGGGGCAAGGCCATCGCTCTCCAGGCCAGTCTAACTTAATCCACACAACGAAATAAATCAAAATATTCGTAGTGTACTAAGGAGAAAACTACCTACCTTTTTAACGAGCCTAATTACAACAGTTTTCATCTGATTTTGATGAAATTTTCAGGGAATGTGCGGGTTAGGCTGGAAATGGTTCACTATCAATTCCCTATTTCCCAAATCATTACTCCGTTTTTTGCCTGCGCAAACGTAAATTCCTTCAAGCATCATTTTTTAGCGAATTTTTGAAAAAAATTAAGCTATTGCTCTCGCCTCAAAATTTGTAGAATGTGAATTTTTGAAAACATTTTATGCAGAAATCCGTTTAAGGCTATTCTGAATCATATTCTGAAGTTTAACGCATTTTTTTATGTATGTATGTATGTATGTATGTATGTATGTATATATGTGTCATTCCAGACGATAACTGTCCGAAAAATCAGTCAAACTCCGCGCCTCGCCAGGGGGCAAGCCCCCTGGACCCCCGGTTACCTCTATTAACATACTTCGGACGAAATTATTGAAACACAGAATGTGTTTGCGTTGTCGCGCAACCAAGTGGCAACCAAACAAGCGTCATTGTTTACTATTCATTTATAACATCAATTTATATAGTTATAGTATGAAACTACGAAAATTGCGTTGTCGCGCAACCAAGTGACAACCAAACAAGCGTCATTGTTTACTATTCATTTATAACATCAATTTATATAGTTATAGTATGAAACTACGAAAAAAAAAAACGAAATAAATTCGTGATAAATCAAGAATGGTGAACGATTTCTGTGCGATTAAAATGGCGGAAATTCCATTTCCCTACCAACGGCTCGGTTGTACGTGAAAATCATCCGTCACACATTTCGTTCCCATCCCGCGTTCCATTTTCGGCTAGTTAGTCCATGGCTAAAACACATTCTGTGTTAAAATCGAAATAATGCCGTTCCCTAGTTGTAAAAAGTCGGTAATATTTACATGAAAAATTGTCCAAATTCAGATTGAACTACTCTTATGGAAGTATCCCTTAATAACCAATCCTAGAACCATGCTGTTTAAAACGTAAGTAGTAGGTGCATGTTAAAAAAAAAAGAAAGTAATCACTACTGATGAGTTTACTCGTTTTTTAGGGAATGTGTTAATAATTGGATTCCATGTTTGTCTATCAAAATCATAAACTAAAATTTCTCTACACGATCAATAGCGACTGAAATGTCGAAGATTTCTTCAAAAATTCGCTCATGGGGTCATGCTGAATGACTGGACTTTTTACGCCCTAGTCGTCCAATGCCGCTAAAATTTGGTGCATAGTTGGGGAACAATGGTATAATTATCCCATCTTAATTTCAACCTAATTGCGTAATTATTAGCTCCTGCGTATGCGCGAAACTGTACTCCTAGAACAAGGTCTAGTTTTAACAGATTTTTATTACATTTTCTGGGAATTCGTGGGGTAGGTTGTATCCTACCAATTTAATTTTTCTCAAATGTTGAGGGTGTGAGAAGGGGGTGGGGGTGAAGATGAGGGCAAGGCCATCGCTCTCCAGGCCAGTCTAACTTAATCCCCACAACGAAATAAATCAAAATATTCGTAGTGTACTAAGGAGAAAACTACACTGCTAATTATTACACAATTTTCTTAATAATTTCTGTCTTAGATATTCCTTATACGCAGATTACTTGTCCATAACTGGGTTGAAAACCCTTCCAAAATCCCAAGTGAACACTTAATTAAAAATTTAGCTTTCTCTGTATAAATCTACTATATATATACGCTGAATTATAGTCATTATCTCCTTATTTTCCTTATTATAGTTGCTGGGTTACTTCTATTTCGTGTGAATATGTTCTCATTTAGGTTGATTGTATTTTAGTTTTAGTAAAGGGATGTAAAGTATCACGTAAATTGTAATAAATAAATAAATTGACAGTAAATAAATAAATGAATAACTATTAAATCTGATGTACCGTGATTTTTTTGTCCTTGGTTCATTTGCTCCGATCTGAGAACGGAATAAGATATTGCGATTCTGGTTTCACCATCGTGTTCAGCATTGAAAAATCTATAAAATGAGATGTCACTAGACAAAAAAATGGATAAAATTTTTCCGAAGAGCCCAATACTCCCTCCTTCAGGTGGGACGCAACCTTTTCGATTTTTTCCCAGATTTTCATTTGTCGGTTGGGTTGGTTGAGGGTAGAGAACTTACAGGCTTCTCTGATAATGTGGTTTAATGCAATTCTTACGGTTCAGACAATGTGTATCTCTCCCCATAAAAATTGCATATTTCTCAATTTAACCTTTGAAACGTACAGCCCTTCAAGCAACGTAAACTGTACACTCAGGTATTTTTTACGGGGGTCTTATTTTTCTTCTAAAACGCTCATTTTCTGTTTTTCTTCTTTTTCTATTTTAGCTTCGAATATTAAAATGCTTTATATAATAAATCATTTCATAACTTTATGTAATCAATTCACCACTGCGACGTGAAAATAATATTACTTCCACACCACTTTCAGAGTATACTGCGGTAGATTTTACCGGCGAAAGAAGAAACATTCAACTTTCATACCTACGCTGCAAGGTTAGGCTTTATGAACAAAGGGCAGAAAAAAACTGCTACTCACACTACATTCCTTGCTGACAACCAGTAGGGTATTGAGGAGAAGAACACTCCAAACCATGGTAGAGGGGAGAAGAAGGGTAGAGAAGGCGGGAACCCCGTTTTTATTTACCGGTGTACGGCTCAAAGGTTAAGCACAAAATTGACGCTAGTAACAATACCAAACATAACTGGTCAAGACCAAGAGGTTCAAGTTTCAGACTATGTGTGTCTCTCCGACATAAAAATTGCATTTCCCTCGATTTCAGCACAAAATTGACCCTAGTAACATCACCAAACATAACTGGTCATGACTAAGATGAATAATCACCCCTGAAGAGGCCATATAGTTGGCGACAGCGCTCAGCATGTAGCATTAAACCACATTATCAGAGAAGCCTGTAAATTCTCTACCCTCAACCAACCCGACCTACTAAGGACAAGGCAACAATCCATAACCGATTTTCATTTTGCTGAAAGTTTTATTTGGGTTGAATGACCACACCAGTCTTGGATTTTTTTTTTAATAAATTCTTCTTTAAGATGGTTGAATTGTTACTTTGAACTAAATTATCAAGAATTTTGTTGTGTGGACAGTTCGGATACAATGCTAAACTTTTGATTCTGTCTGTGGTATTTGAAATATGTCTAGGTGTAACATTATGGTGTTTACATTGAACAGGAAATGTGTTATGATTAGCTACTTTGCTAGATTTCTTCATCAGTCCTATGAGGTGGTTTATCTTTGACTTCATGTGATGTCCTTATCTTGCAGTGATGTCTTGGATCAGGGCCATTGTTGGCCTAGTATTAATACTTTGTTGTTGGTTTGTGACTCGGTCGATGTTCAGTTTTATTTGGGTTGAATGACCACAACAGTCTTGGACCAAGTCACAAACCAACAACAAAGTATTTTGCTGAAATTTTAGTATCGGGCACCCCAAAAACGCTCTATAAGTTTCACTTCGATATCTCAACGATTGTGGTAAAAAGTTGAGGGGAGGGGGGGGGGGCTATTATGAACTACTCTTGTAATCAACTTTTGAATTAACTTTATAAAAAGTTGAATAATAACCCCCAGTAATTTATTGTGAAGAACCCAAATATGACATTTTTTCGCGTCGCACATACGCGTTAATGCGCAAAATGCATGCCAACTTTGTTTTATCAACAAGGAACCCCTTTTATTATTGCAGATTAATAGTCTCCGTCAAATTTTATGAAGAAATCACCCCCACTCGATTTTTTTTACCGCGCGCAACCCGTTCAACGCGTGAGAGAACTTGCGCGCAGAGACAATGTTGGCAAAATTGACTATGACCGTAAAGTCTAACTGTGGCACATGATTTAACAATACTTTTTAACGCCTAATCGAGTGGTGATATCCGTTTTGGTTTATTATTTTCAATAATGAACCTTTGTACTGTGAACCGTAAAATTGCGGGGTCTTAGAACTGTAAAAGTGCGAACCTTTTTGAAGGGTTTTATTGATAACTTCAGCTATGTAATCGATTCATTACGCTCCAGGGCATGTTTGTAGGATTAGCTGAATAATTTATTTTTATTAAATTTGATCCTCGTGTGGGAAAACTAATACACCTCCGAACCCCAATTCCACGGCTATAAACTGAAATTGGGGAAGGCAGACCCCCGTCCTCAGTCGACAGATATTGGACGAGGCCAGGGTTATGGCTTCCGAGACCTGATAGAAACCCTGATATACCCTGATGCCCGATACCCTGGCTATCGATTCGCCAGTTCCAGGACCCTGCAATTTTACACTAAGATATTTTAAAAAATCATCCAATGTTAATTTTTCCCCTGTTAAAGTTCCAGCCCTTAGGGAGGAGAGCAAACCTATGAAGTAACAGCTACCTGGGTGGTTTCTTTCGATTCTTTGGTATGATATCTATGAATTATTATCAAATCCCGTATATCGAAAACCTGTATTAGATAGCCCTTCACCGCAGAACACTGTTCCAAAATAAATTACCTACCAGAATGATTCTAAGGTGCATTATCAAAATACAGGGTGATTCCCTCGCAGATGCAAAAAAAAATGTGGGTGAAACTACATCAAAAATGGAGTAAAATGCCGCCAACTGCATATTTTTATCTCAATCCGTTCTCGAGATATGATTTTTTAAAGGTTTTTTCAGGAAAACCGTGTTTTTTTTTCCTTTTAAACTCAAATCTCTCCACTTTACTTCATTTAATTTTAACTTTTGACCACATTTTCGGAATCAAAATTAAATTTACTATAAGAATAGTGTACTTGGGTTCTTGAAAAGTACCATCCAAAGGCCCTCACATCAGCTCAAACATTGACGATTTTGAAAAAAGAATATTTCTGAAAATCTTTAAAACTTTACTACTCTTCCAAAACGAATCCTGGAAACTGGCGAATCTCATGAAAACTGCTTCGTCTAATACTCTTTCCAACGGTATAATCAAGTTTACTTTTATTTTGTTAGAGGAGAAAATTATGTTTTAATGTTAAAAAATGTGGGTTTTTAAATGAAATTGTTGGTTTTCTCGAAAGATGACCCTCCATGAACCTACGAGTATGGGGTCGGTTTCTATGTATTTTTTCACGCTGTATCGAATGGTAACATTTGTAGATCTCTCCAACTCCGTTATAACCGAGTTTTAAACTTAAAATCGCAAATGTTTAGTTTGTTTGTTACGATTAAATGTATGTGTGTTATGGGGTAAAACTAGTTAATTAAAGTGTAAAACTCGATTATAACGTAGTTGAGAGATCTGCAAGAGTTTCCATTTGATCCAGCGAGAAAAAATACATAGAAACCGACCCCATACTCGTTGGTTCATAGAGGGTCATCTTTCGAGAAAACCAACAATTTCATTGAAAAACCCACATTTTTTAACATTAAAACATTATTTTCTCCCCTAAATAACAAAATAAAAGTAAAATTGATGATACCGTTGGAAAGCATATTAGATGAAGCAGTTTTCATGAGATTTGCCAGTTTCCAGGATTCTTTTTAAAAGAGTAGTAAAGTTTTAAAGATTTTCAGAAATATTCTTTTTTCAAAATCGTCAATGTTTGAGCTGATGTGAGGGTCTTCGGATGGTACTTTTTAAGAACCCAAGTACACTATTCTTATAGGAAATTTAATGTTGATACCGAAAATGAGGTTGAAAGTTAAAATTAAATGAGGCAAAGTGGAGAAATCCGAGTTTAAAATGAAAAAACACGGTATTCCTGAAAAACCTTTAAAAAATCATATCTCGAGTACGGATTGAGATAAAAATATGCGGTTGGCGGCATTTTGCTCCATTTTTGATGCAGTTTCACACAAATTTTTTTTTTTGCATCTGCGAGGGAATCATCCTGTATAACTGGACGATGTTACCTACCAATAGAAAAATTCTACACTACATGCAGATACATCGGTACATGGATATAACTTCAGCTATGAAATCGATCTAATACGCTTCAGCATATGTATGTAAGATTAGTTAAATAATTGATTGATATTAAATTTGATCCTCGTGTGGGAAAACTAATACACCTCCGAACCCCAATTCCACGGCTATAAACTGAAATTGGGGAAGGCAGACCCCCGTCCTCAGTCGACAGATATTGGACGAGGCCAGGGTTATGGCTTCCGAGACCTGATAGAAACCCTGATATACCCTGATGCCCGATACCCTGGCTATCGATTCGCCAGTTCCAGGACCCTGCAATTTTACACTAAGATATTTAACCCTGGAATGCCCCGTGGGGTTTATCAAACCCCAATCGCGATTTAAAGTCAGTTTATCATGTTGAATCCCGCAAGTCTGGCTCTTCTCGCCCCCTTCTATATCACCCCTCACTCCTTCCCTAAAGGCTTCAGCCTATTTCCAGTTTAGTACGTTCAAGACTTCTGTGTAGTGTAGTAGGTACTTTCTTGTGCCTGGGGTTTGACAAACCCCACCGGGGAGTTAACGGCTAGTGATTTTCTCTATAGCAAGTGTTATTTTTGTGGGCGTTCCCACAGTTTTGTTATTGACTCATCGTTAGAAATGGCTGAAAAACGCAAGTTTCCGGATCCTGAAGACATTAGATCCTTTTGGAACAGTTGGAGGAAGAAGATGTATATTTTGGTGGAGAAAATTCAAACACGGGAGATAATGTCGAGTTCCAAGAAGTTGCCTCCGATGAAGAAGCTTCAAAAGTGACAGTTTTGGAGAAACTAGTGTGATGTTCCTTCTGAGAACATCATAGATCTTCAAAGTGTTGAGAATGTTGATCCAATTGCTTGGTGCCAATTTTATGTTACCTTTTCATTCTAGTTCTTGGGTTTTGTAAGTGGTATCAAACTAATCTCAGAAAACTGTTTTGTAGATTTTATTTATTTTTGTTATTAGATGAAAATGAGCTAATTTTGTATGTATTGAAATGTTGTTACAATGAGGTAATTTTCTGCTATTATTTTTTTCCTTCAGAGCGTCAGGTTTGCCTTACTATTTCTTCATGAGCTTAGGTATCTACTTCATGTTTCTTTACACTCTTGATAACAGAATAAAAATAAAATTTGATTCAAGTATCTTTGAATTTTTTAACATTTTTCAAAGTTGGGGTTAGACACACCCCACCGGCGAGTTAAGTGTTGGGAATTTAGCCGGGACATTCCAAGGTTAAACCAAAAATCATCCCATGTTGATTTTTTCCCCTGTTAAAGTTCCAGCCCTTAGGGAGGAGAGCAAACCTATGAAGTTACAGCTACCTTGGTGGTTTCTTTCGATTCTTCGGTATGATATCTAGGAATTATTATCAAACCCCGTATATAGTAAACCTGTATTATATAGCCCTTCACCGCAGAACACTGATCCAAAAAACAATTACTTACCAAAATGAGTCTAAGGTGCATTATCGAATTATAACTGGACGATGTCACTCACCAAAAGAAAAATGTACACAACATGCAGATACATCGGTACATGGATATAACTTCAGCTATGAAATCGATCTAATACGCTTCAGCATATATCGCACCTATCCTAGAATAAGGGTACAACTCAAAAATTGTCATTTTCGGCAAATCGCATTCAAAGTTTTCTTCCACACCATTGGCTACCCGTTCTTTGGAACACGACGAACATTATTTATCTTTGCGAAACTTGTTTCCTACATTACCACTCTAACGCCCCATGGTGAATAAATAGTTTTTTTGACAGTGGGAAGGGAGTGGGGGGAACGGTTTTGTTGATTTTTTTAAGAATTTTTGAGTTGTTCCAACTCAAACACTGAAATCTCACCAGTCAGGATCCAAAATGTTCAGAAAAGAAAGACACAAGTTAAAATTGTCCACACAAAAAGGAAACAACTCAAAACGAAACACAGACTATTTGAACTCATCTGAGTTGTGTCTTTCTTCCTAGGACGTGAATTGGTTACTCCGTCCATAGAAGAAAGACACACGCACTCTCTAGCGGAATTAGAGTGCCCTACACATATCTCCACCTTCTACAGACAAACTAGACCGTTTCTACTTCTCAGAACCACAACTAACTCAAAAATCGCGATTTTTGAGTTGTACCCTTATTCTAGGACGGGTGCGATATATGTAAGATTAGTTAAATAATTGATTGATATTAAATTTGATCCTCGTGTGGGAAAACTAATACACCTCCGAACCCCAATTCCACGGCTATAAACTGAAATTGGGGAAGGCAGACCCCCGTCCTCAGTCGACAGATATTGGACGAGGCCAGGGTTATGGCTTCCGAGACCTGATAGAAACCCTGATATACCCTGATGCCCGATACCCTGGCTATCGATTCGCCAGCGGGGGGGACCAATAGGGACTCCAACGGACATTCCTTTGACCCTGTTGGGAGGCGAGGTATGCCGACTGTATGCCGCGCACTTTCCTCGCGGTCCGCTAATATCCGGTTCGTACGGTGGAGGTTGAAGGACAGTGAGGTTCACCAAGTCTGCCCAGTCTCCAATATACAGAAGACGTATATTTTTTCTAGTAAACTTCACACATTTCATGTTGTGATGTATTGATGTTTTTAGGTTATTATTTTATTTTATTTATTATACACGGGCATGTGCCCAATTACAATGTAAATTACATACCGTGAAATATACAATTAAACAATAAATTCATATGGCAAACTCGAAGAACTAAAATTAATAAACTATATTTATATCTTAAAACAAGAGACAGAAAAAAAAACAAATCAAACCGTTCTCGCAATATTCGGATCACCAGCCATGAATCAAATCATCGAAACACCAGATCAACGAAATCATCAGAAATTAACAAGCGGTTGCAATCATGTTCACAATATCAATTATTGAGAATGATCACCTGTGTGTAAACAATTATTCATATAACCATGCTCATAACTCAGCTTGTTGGCCAAGCACTTCGCAGTAGTTAACATAATATGGTTGGATAAATCAAGAGCTTTCGAACGAATGGTCAACGAATTTTGTGGGATGAAAAACGACGAAGTACCATTTCCCTAGCAACGACTCGGTTGTAAGCGGAAATCATCAGAAAACCAACCGTAACGTTACGTGACAGTTTTTTGTGCAATGTGCCAGGGCAAAGACATGAAAATGTCAAAAAACAAAAAGAACAGAAAAATTGGCTATACTGCAAAGAAAAAGAAAACTTCAATTTAGTGCCCGCTTAAGTGCAACTAATGAATCAAAAAATAAATCAAAACTATCGCTCTTTATGCGATTAAATGATGTTTGAGCCCTGCGAATCGGACTGTTGAGGAGGTAATATGTTGGAGACGTAGGATTATAAAATAAAACATCACTTCTAGTACTGTAGGGAGGTACATGAAAATCAAGCTTTTGGAGTAAATAGGGACAATCAATTTTGTTGTGAAATAGCTTAAAAACAAATACACAATGTGCAGTCGACTTTCCAGGGTGGGAAGATTGCATTGTTGTAGAATATCCCTATAATTGAAATCCGAAAATTCTACACCCTGCTTGAAAGCAACATACCTTGCGAATCGACGTTGTACCCTCTCAATACGCTCAGCAGCATTAGCATAAAACGGAGCCCATACAATAGCACCATACTCCAGAATGGACCTCACAAATGCGTTTATGTGATTATTATCAAATAATCATTTTCAATAATGTACCTATGTAATCGACAAAGAAAAAAAAATGATTACCCCTCTAAATTTGTTTATTTCTATTTCAAAAAACCTAGATTCCGAAAATTGAAAAATGGCACGGAATTGCATTTTTAGTTCGAAAAAATTCGAAGTACCTACTTAAGCTGTTTACCGTAAGGCGACTATAGGTTAAAAATTTACTTTTGCAATTCCATAAGTATCCACAAATAATAAATTCACAGCATAATCCAGCATATAACACAAGATATGCAGTCGCAGGGAATGCAATTGCACCAAGACTAAGGTGTCACGCTGTCATCACACAGTCCAAAATTGATTATATACATCATTCACAGAGCGCTAGATAGTCGTATGAAAAGAGCTCAAAATTATACTAGACCAAACTACTGAAAGCAAATTTTAACGTGACTTGTGAAAAAAATGGCAGTGGATTGCAAAGCTATGCAAAACAGCATTTTTTTAATGTATAATATTATGAAACAATAAGAAAGAAAGTGTTTCTACTTATAGAAGATAGTGGCATAAAATACCATCGTAGTTAAAATATTTAAGCTATTTGTTTTTAGATTATGTCTTATGCGATGTTATGTCAACGTGCTGTATGTGAAATTATGGGCACATCGCGATAGCCTACCGTTGGAAAAGTAAGCTAGGCGATCATCGATTATCAGCTGTCAATCAAAATAAAGTGGTTGCAAAAATCGTATCTATGGTATTTGTCCTACGAGGCTGAAATTTGGAACGAGGCCTCTGAGAGCCAAGTAGGTAGGATAGAATTTTAACTTGCCGAAATTTTTTTCACCATCCCTAAAACAATATGTTTTGTCATATAATAAGACTATTGACGAAAATTCGTTTATACGATCATGCTTCATGACTGAAACTTTTAAAACTTAATTTCTACTATGCAGACACATTAGGTAGATGCTTACCTAATGATTCGTTTAATAATATAGACAGGTGTTCTGTATAGAAGAGCTATACAATACACAAATAATTCACCTCTGTGTAATTAAGAAAACTTTTCTCTGTATTTAAAATTTTAAGAGGTTTTGCTAATATAAATTTGCTAAAAATTTACTTTGGTTTATGCAATTCTTTGATTAGATATGGTATCTTGGTATGGGGAGAGGCATGTAAAAGTTCGCTTCACTCATTGCAAGTTGTGCAAAATATAATTTTACGTATAATGCTAAATAAACCATCTACCTAGATATTCCTCATCTTTACTTTATAAGGAACTGGGTTTTTTGAAAATTCGGGATATTTTTCTGAAGGAATATATATATGTCTACATATATATAGAACTGGATTTGATGACAGTAATTTATGGCAGTTGGACTATAAGAGAACCGCAAATAGATCCAACATTAGAATGCCAAAAATAATCTGGAAATTTACAGAAGAAGTACATATTATGTTGTAGCGTTACAATTTTTTTATAATCATAAAATTGATATCAGCCAGTTTGACAAATTTAAAAAAAATTTATTTATTCATTTATATTCCCACATCGGTCCTAGGGACTTATAGTGGTGGTGAGAGGAGGGGGTGGTTCATTAGGGAAGGCAGCCTCGAGGAAAGTTGGTCCCAGTGCGCTTCTACTCCAACGAAAGGTTGTCCCTTAAGCATTTTCTTTTTAGTCTCTTCCGGTATGACGTTGGTCTTGATATGGCCTGTACCTCTGGGTTGGCGTGTCCGTCAGTTCTGTTTTGGAGGGTGGTATATAATTTTCGGATTGTTTCTTGAACGGTTTCTAATTGGAGGTCGGAATGGAGAACATCGTTTCTTACGAAATATGGAGCATTTGTCATTATTCTTAGAATTTTGTTTTGGAGGACTTGTATTTTGTTCAGTGTAGTCAAACAGGCTGATCCCCAAACCTCACATCCATACATCCAAACTGGTATTTCCGGTTCAGCATGGGCCACAACATATGGAGTCTACGTTTTATCTCTGTTGTAGTGCGGTTGACATGCTGTTTCCATGTGAGTCTCCTGTCCAGAATCAGTCCTAAATATTTTACCTGAGTGGCTTGAGGGATCATGCGTCCATTTAGTTGGAGTGCTGCCAGAGAACCTTTTCTGAGCGTGAATGTGACAAGGGATGATTTAGTTGGATTTATTTGAACTTTCCACTTGTCACACCACTCTTCAGTTTGAGCTAAGTGTTCCTGTAGCTTTTGCTCAGTCTCAACGATTGTTGTTCCAGCAGATAATAGACCAGTGTCATCAGCAAACTATGCTACGACTACTTCCTCGGATTCGGGAAAATCTGAACAGTAAGTATATTATACAGAAGTGGAGAAAGAGGAGATCCTTGTGGTACTCCTTGCCCTCACTGACTTGAACGAGGAAAAAGATTCTCCCACCTTGACTCTGAAAGTTCGATTTCTCAAAAACGATGTCATGAGTAAGAAGAGGGAGTTCGGTAGGAAGGACCTTAATTTGAACAGGAGACCATCATGCCAGACCCGGTCAAAGGCGGACTGGACATCTAAAAATACTGCTCCTGTGTATTTCTTTTGTTCGTAGCCTTTGGCGATGTAGTCGACCACCCGATGAATTTGTTGTGTTGTAGAATGTTGTGTTCGGAATCCGAATTGGAAATTTGGAATTTTTTGTGTAACTTGCAACAAATTTTTCATCCGGGTTAATAAAATTTTTTCGAAGATTTTCCCTAGAACTGGAAGTAGACTGATTGGCCTGTAGGACGCAGGGTGTTGTTGTGGTTTGCCTGGCTTATGGACAACTATCACTACAGCATGTCTCCAGACTTTTGGATAATAACCCAGCCTCAGAAGAGCGTTGA
This sequence comes from Adelphocoris suturalis, assembly GCA_030762985.1. NCBI lineage: Eukaryota > Metazoa > Arthropoda > Insecta > Hemiptera > Miridae > Adelphocoris > Adelphocoris suturalis. The sequence goes on from CM061042.1 coordinate 21,370,253, forward strand.
ACAGGTTGAGAAGGAAAGCTTTTCCTTTTCGAGGAAGTTTCTTGACTGTTTCAAGCTGTATCAAGTCATAACCCGGTGCTTTCTTGTTTTTCATGGACATGATTGTTGATTTGAGCTCATCGGGGCTAATTGGTGTTGGAGGTAGAGACATTTGCAAAGGCGCATCCAATTCAATTATTAAAATTTAAATTATTTAAAAAGCATTTAATTGTAAAAACTGCTGAAATTGGCTCATGATATAAGCAACCTATTATTTTTCATCTACTCGTAAGAAGATGTTTTCACAATTGTTTTCTTTTACTTAATAGTGATTTATTTTTTATATACCATGAGGGATAGGTGCGACTCCACAGAGGGACACAAATTCTTTGAATTTAAGCCTCTGTGGGCACACGTGTATAACGTATTGGTTAAGTTTTTTTAAATATGTTTTTAAATTTATTTATTTATTGATGAGTATATTTCCTTTTGTTTATTTTCTTGTTGGGCCACAATAAAGAATCTTGAATTATTTGCAGCGTTTTTACCTGCTAAAACCGCCTCGTCGTCTCTTGGCGACCTCCCAATTCGTGATCGCTCGGGCTCGCGGCTCTGGAAACTCCTCGACCTCCGCCTTATCAAGCGGTTCACGCTGACGAGTTAAAGCGAGCGGAATTGAGCTCTCAGTTATCAAGCGGTAACGCAGACGGATGAAGTCGGAGGGCCTTATCAAAGGGTTCACGCCTTCCCGAACTCAGGCAGGTACTCGCCCGCATTTACGCGATTTATCCCCCCTTTTTTTCATACTTTATCTTCCTTTTTTTCCATGAAACGCTGGGAAGGACTTCATATATAGTGCCCGAGATCTTAGAATGTGCATGGCCGAAAATTCGCTCCGCCCATTGTCGAGCTGTTGGGGCCCTCGAGACAGTGGATGCCTTTCAACGTTTATTATGTTTGTGGGGCACGGTGGTCCTCGATCGGATTTGACCTCAAAGTGCTTGCCCTTCAAATTTTCTTTCGAAATATGATTTGAGAATGTGTTAGGGTTATAATTCAGCAAAAACTGAAATCAAACATTGAGCCGTTTTTTTAATTCAGTTTTTGAATTTTTAATTGATACTTTAATCATGAAAATACGCAATAATCGCCAAAATTCAGAAACAAATATTATTTATGTGTCATTATACAATAGAATCTTCATCTAGTTTTATAGTTCTGACCTATTTTGTGATCAAATATAATTAGAAAAACAAAAGTAACAACATTTTATTGAACAAAATAATGATTATATTTGCATGAAGCTCTTAATAAATGCCTGTGAGTATGCGTGTAGTATGTGCGTGTGTGTCTATGTGTACGCTTGTGTGTGAGTTTATAATGATTCATTATATAAATAAAAATAATGGCATTTTAACATTTTACATATGCAGAGAATTATATTCGCATACAGGTCTTAATAAACGTTGTCCATACTCATAATTGATTCGCGATACTTTATATTTGGCCCACGTCGTTGAAAAACCATGATGCATGGTCTCCATAGCCTGTTCACTGTTAAAGCTGAGGCCATTTCCGTGTTTGGTACAAAATTCTTCCACATGAAAGAAACCGTGTGAACTTTTGGAGTGGCTGGAATATCCAAAGATAAATACGATGCTTTGAATTCATTGATGTAGGTATTCAATGAATTTTGGATCCAGCCTGACTGAGAAAGATGCTTTGACAACTTCACTGAACTTCTGGAAAGCATCAACGAATTCGTTCAAAGGAAATAGTTGCCGCATTTTGCTACAGAAACTTGATTTGTTGCGTTCAAACTGTAGCATGGGTTGTTTAAAATACGTTGATGCTTTCCAGAAGTTCAATGAAGTTGTCAAAGTATCTTTCTCAGTCAGGCTGGGGTTCAAAGCATCATATTTATCTTTGGATATTCCAGTCACTCCAAAAGTTCACACGGTTTTCTTTCATGTGGAAGAATTTTGTACCAAACACGGAAATGGCCTCGGCTTTTACAGTAAACAGGCTATGGAGGCCATGCATCATGATTTTTCTGCGACGTGGGCCAAATATAAAGTATCGTGAATCAATTATGAGTGTGGACAACGTTTATTAAGACCTGTATGCGAATATAACACAGGCCAACGATGAAAAAACTCTTTTACTAAAAATATCTTATTCTTATGTTTTTTAGGGTGCAGAATCCAAATATGATGCTTAAAAAGCTGTATCACCTACCATTTCTCCACATTTTACAGTTAAATTTATTAAACTAAGCAATTTTCAAAGAATTTAACAATTTTTATATAATTAAAATACTTTTTAAAAATAAGTCTAATGTATGTAGATGAGGTTGGTAGCACTGCTGGAACCGATTGGCAGGTTTGTTCTGTTTTTGTGGGACCAGCTGATGTTTTGTTTACTATCAACCTAACCTCACTTTCACGTTTCCTGTACATGTGCTCAGTGCAATGTCTAATCGCGGTTGTAAAAACTCTGCTGACAATTTTTGTTACATTTGTGGTGAGTTTGTGATTAAAAAGCATCAAAGAAACATTACAGACTTTGTGGAAAAGGTTTATTTATCATATTTCGGAACTAAACTTGGTGATCAGGATAAAAAAAAAAAAAAATGGTCAAAAAAGAAGAAAAAATCCTTCAGATTTGCTGTTCCTATGATATGGAGGGAGCCAAAAAATCATTTGGATGATTGTTACTTTTGTAGTGTTGATATTACTGGTCACAACTCAAAAAATAAGAAGGTAATAAGCTACCCCAATCTTCCGTCCGCCATCCGACCAGTAGGGCACGGTGTTGATTTGCCAGTCCCTGAACCACCCGATGATCTAAATTCCATTCTAACGGAAGAATTTTCTGATGTACAATCAGAATTAGATGAACAAGTTGATGAAGATTTCCAATTTTGTACAGAAAGTGAAGAGCCTAAATTGTTTACTCAGAATGAGCTTAACGACTTGGTTAGGGATCTGGGCTTAACGAAAGAAAAAGCTGAATTGCTCGGCTCTAGATTAAAAGAAAAAAACTTGTTGGCTGCTGGAACCAGCATTTTTGTGTATAGGAAGAGAGAGCAGCAATTTGCCAGGTTTTTTGAACAAGAGGGTGATTTAGTGTACTGTTCAGACATTCCCGGTCTGATGAATGAGTTTGGAATAGAATACAAAAAAGAAGACTGGAGGTTGTTTATTGATTCATCCAAAACTAGTTTAAAGGCTGTTTTGTTACACAATGGTAACATGTATGCATCTGTACCTGTTGGTCATTCGGTACATATGAAAGAAAGTTATGGAAACCTAGAAATAGTGTTGAATCAAATAGGCTATTCTGCTCATGGCTGGAAGATTTGTGGTGATTTGAAAGTAACCTCCATGATCCTTGGTCAGCAAGGTGGTTTTACAAAATATCCTTGTTTTTTGTGCGAATGGGATAGTAGGGCTAGGGATCAACATTGGTGCAGAAAGAACTGGCCCGTGAGAAAGTCTTTAGAACCTGGTGAGAAGAACATTCTACGCAAAAACCTTGTAGATCCAGAAAACGTGCTTCTACCACCTCTACACATAAAACTAGGCCTCATGAAACAGTTTGTAAAGGCTTTGCCTAAAGATGGACCATGTTTCAAGTATCTTTGCCAAAAGTTTCCACACCTTTCAGAAGCTAAACTAAAAGAAGGCGTATTTGTCGGACCAGACATTAGAAAAATGATGTTTGACACTAACTTTGAATCCACAATGACCCCAAATGAAAAAGAAGCATGGGTATCATTCAAGGAAGTCGTCACAAAGTTCTTGGGAAATAAAAAAGATCCAGAATATAAGTCTATTGTAGCTAACATGTTAAACAAGTTTAAACAGTTGGGATGTTTGATGAGCTTAAAAATTCACTTTTTGAACAGTCACCTTGATTACTTCCCGGACAATTTGGGAGATGTAAGTGAGGAGCAAGGTGAGCGTTTTCACCAGGATGTTAAAGTGATGGAAAAACGCTACCAGGGTCGCTGGAACACCAACATGATGGGGGATTACTGCTGGTCACTTCACCGAGAAGTTCAGCAAGCGACTCATCGCAGAAAAAGCTGCACAAGAAGCTTCAAAGAAAAAAGAGAAAGAAAGTATAAACCAATTCCAGCTAACAAGTGAAACTTCTATTGACACACTATGTAACTGTTTTGAGTAGACTACTGTAAATACAAACCATACTTATGATGTAACACAGTGTTTCATTAATATCCCCATATACCGCATAAGGGTTTTATACTATATACTAAAAATCAGATTGCTCGAAAACTATGGGTGATACAAAAAAACTAAGGCCAGATTTGGATTCAGCTCATAAAAATCTATAAAGATCAGCTATTAAAGTAAAAAAAGTTTTCAAACAGTATTTTTTTGTTGGCCTGTGTAATCATTATTTTGTTCAATAAAACGTTGTTATTATAATAGATCACAAAATAGGCCAGAACTATGAACCTAGATGAAGATTCTGTTGTATAATGACTCATAAATAATATTTTTTTCTGAATTTTGGCGATTATAGCGCATTTTCATTATTAAAGTATCAATTAAAAATTCAAAAACTGGATTTAAAAAAAAAACGGCTCATTGTTTGATTTCAGTTTTTGCTGAATTATAATCCTAACATATTCCCAAATCATATTTCGAAAGAAAATTTGAAGGGCAAGCCTTTTGAGGTCAAATCCGATCGAGGACCACCGTGGGGGGAGTCTTACGTTGCGCTCCCAGCCCGGTGAAAGTATTACGATGCGCTCCTGAGAATAATGTACTTACCATACGCTCCAGCTATTAGCATGCGCTCCCCTACAAAAATGATGTTGCGCTCCCAATACCAACTTGCAGAATACGAGTAATACTTAGTGGGTGAGTTATTAGAGAGTTCCTGATTACAACGGTGTCTTAATACTGTGTACGTGAATATAGGGAGAACCAAAATTTTGCTAACAACGCTGGCTGTTACTACGGTGTTTCATGTGTCTTCACACGTCGTCTCTTATCAATTTTGTAACCTGAAGCTGATTCCGAGATTCCGACATCTTGTATTTCTCCGACTCTGTTTTCCTTCATCCAGATCTCACATTCCATAATTTATCATCATGTGGTTTATTGTTCTGTTTTCGATTCGTAGTGTTCTTTGCAAAGTGAACCTTTGTTATCGGATAAGCAATTTTTTTTAACCTCGCTCCCAAAATTTTTTGGTTGCGTTTTAAGATACATGGATTTCAAAAATCGAATCAGTCCGTTGTCCGTCCTTCCGCCGTTTTATTTGTGCAATGAAAATCAGCGTGAAGTATTAGACTTCGTAAGCTTATATATCACGCTAGTTGATTGAGCAAAGACGAGCACGACGTGCTCCAGGTTTATCTTGAAGACACATCAGTCCGACTTGTCTTGGCGATCGTTCGAGTAAGTTCTAGCTCATTTATGTTAGTAGTAATATTGGTGTATGTAGATATTAAGGTCGGTATCAATATACAGATTATATGAATTTTGTGAAGAAACTCACGAAAATAATACATATTCGTATCTTAAAAGTTTGATGTTTGTATCATGAAAAAGGTAGATATGATTAGAATGAAATTATTTTATCCGTTTTTCGGCAAACCTTTATCCTCCGATTTGTTGACTAGTTGTTTTTTGGCACTCGATAAATGGACTGCTTCGAGTGAAAATAGGATGAATATAAATAAATTTAGTATATTTTAATATAATTATATATTTAATTTATATTTTAAATAATATATTTAATATATTAATTCAGTATAAATTTTAATATGAAAAATATGAACTGAATACGCTTATCACTGAAACCTTCCTCGGGTTTATACATTTACGGGCGAAGTGTTGAAGACGTGGTAACGAGGACGTATTAAGACTCGATCTTGCGTTGCTAGTCAAGCGGTCTCCTACTCACGTCGTCCACTTCTACTAATTCGTCAGCTGTCAGTATTCCAGATCAGCTGATCATGGCTCACGGGCACCGTGTAAACTAAAAACGTGGTAACCAGGAACTATCTAATGTTAATTGTGTTAGTTACAAAACGTTATCAATGCATTGTTATGTGAGCTATTAGCGTTACCCAGGGGACACCGCGAGGAGGTTGCTCACGTTGTCCACCCATACCAGTGGCATGAGCCACCTCGTTCAATTAAATAAAATCTACGAATTTCGCTAAATGTTGGAATATTCGCTGGTCAGTAAAAAAAAAAGAAGCAATGCTAAAGCAAATAAAAGTAAAAACATAGTCTGATGAAAGATTCCAATTTGGACCTTTGTTCCAGTACTTGGCTCTTCAAGCTCAAAGGTGAGATGCTTAATTTGAATGCAAAACCTTACGCTACCAAACGATGTGGAGAGTGTTGGCTCTGCAATTCTCACGAGAAAGAAGACCTCTTACACTTTTTATGCTCCTGCCGTGTTTTGACAGAATTCAGAGTTCAAGCATTTGGTCAGTGAGTTCTGTCAAGGGATGAGGCGGTCAGACTTCTGAATGGTGGAGGTTGGCCGCAATTGGTGTCTTATTGTAAAGTAGCATGGCGCTATCGATCATCATTAGTGCGGGAGTTCAACTATTGATTGTAATTTTGTTCATTTCTCGTGCCAAATATTCATGGCCTAATAGTCAATTTTAGTTTTAATCTTTTTAAAGAAATACTTTTTTCAATTAAATATTCGGTTTTCTATGATTTTGGCACACATTATAGTTTGCCCATATTATTGTACCTACTCGCATTACCATTTTCATTCGCCGTCACTTCCGACAGACGGTTTAATTAACCATGTCGTATTGTTTATTTTTTATCCAAGTGGAATTACTAATTTTGTAAACATAATTTAATAAACGTTTTTTCTTCTTCTTTCTTCTTCTCTACAAGTAAAAACATAGACACATGGCAAGTTTACAAGTCACTAAGTAGTGACGTTTGTGGCGGACGGCACTTTTGCATGGGGTGCGTGCCAAAGGAAGGTTAGGCGATTCAGCGGGATGAATTACTTGCATATATAGCTTTTCTCAATCTAATTCAACATTTTCTCAATCAAATTCAACATTTTTTCAACCAAATTAAACTTTTTACCAATCAAATTCAACATTTTCCCAGTCAAATTCAACATTTTACCAACCAAATTCAACATTAGTTTATAGATCCACACAAAAAGCAAGGAAATAAAGAATAGTTGAGAAAAAAACAAAACAAATTAATTTCTCCCTTAATGGGAAAAACAAAAGATCATGGAAATGTCTAGTACCTACTGATTACCAGTAGGTACCTACTACCTCACTGATTATTCCATTGTGGTTACAAAACAATATCAGTTTATAAATTAGAGTACTAAATCAGCATTCATTGACACTACAATGGCTTAGAGGTCATGAGATTTTGTGATAAAATGAGAGCATTCCAAAAAGTGGCGAACGATTTTCTTACTATGAAAACTAAGGGAGTTACTCTTTTTTTTTCTTTTTTTTTTAAATTAATAAAAGCCATTTATTAGCAAATATGAAGTTTACAATATGTAAAGTATTAGATACTTGAAAATTTACCTTTTACATAATTTACAAATAATATACAGAAAAAGAACATTTTGGCAAATTCTGATCTCCATAACATCCCTCCATCTCTTCCCTAGTAACTCATTGGTTGTACGAGGAAAATCAATAGAAATTCTACCTAGCCTTCACTTTTCGAGTTAATAATAATCTAAAGTGCTGGATCGTCACAAATTTTGGTGTCTTTACGCAAATTTTAGAATGACCCCCAGCCCAAAGACATATACATGTCAAAAACAGCGAAATAAGCTAAAGAAACCTCTCATTGAATCAGTTCAGCCGGGCGTCGCGTGTCCTCTCACTTCAGTAAACTGGGCAAAAATGACAAAGAGGTCGAGTGTATTTCGTGTAGTACAAAAATTCAGTTACATGATCTCGCTGTTTTTCATTTTTCTCAACTATTCATTTCTCCCCATGCTTTTTTCTGGATCTAGGGAATAATGTTGAATTTGGTTGGTAAAATGTTGAATTTGACTGGCAAAATGTCAATTTTGGTATGAAAAATGTTGTATGTGGTTGGGAAAATGTTGAATTTGGTTGGGGAAATGTTGAATTAGATTGGGAAAAGCTACATATGCCTGGAAGAATATCTGCCCTCCGTTTTGGTTTATTATTTCCAATAATAAGCCTATGCCTATGCCTCAGGCCTAAGCCTATGCGATCGTGTAGCAAACAATTTTTATAACCCCCCCCCCCCCCCTCAAACTTTGTCACTTTACGTTTCAAGGTGCTTAGAATCCAAATTTGAAATGTCCGTCCGCCGTTCGCTGTTCGCCATCCGCCGTTTGCCGTCCGGGCCATAAAAGGCCTAAGAATTTACTTAAAAAACCCGTTCTTTCGCACATAGACTCCATTCGGGGTCTAGTCGGTCCTAACATTTAACCATCCCGATCGCTTTACTCGCATAGATGCTATGGACCAAAAACGGGCGAAAAAGTGTCTTTTTCGAGGCCTGCTCAACTCCTCAACCACAACTGCGCGAGCTAATATTCCACGGTTACGATAACAATGGGCAGTAGGACTTCGCAACAGAACACAACTGCACGACCTAATAATTATTATTCTCATAAGGACGAAACTCACTCATCTCAAAATTCTCAACTTTCAAATGAATGTTGATGGAAAAATATGAGTGATATGATAGTGTAAGCGTAATAGGGCGGTGAACCTCCGGTTGTGAGGTAACGAGACCTAGGGAGTAGGTCCAGGGTGGCGTAGAAAACTTTCAACACTTGTATTTCTTTCGAATTTCATGTTCCTTCGAGGCATGAATATATGTTTTTTCTAGGTCATATTTGTGTGTTAATACCAATGCTTTGCCTACGCATATTTCATAACAAATCCTCTCGACTTTTCGTACATACTTAGATAATGATATTATTAAGGCAATGGTTATTTGAATAGATAGGAGCTCAAATCGAGAAATATAAACATACGTATATAATTATAGAAGTATAGGTTGTGGCAACTCGAAATAGGACACGCCTAGGAGTCTGGACGGGCCTTATGACGTACGCAAGCCAACTAAAACTACGATCATACTCAATTGAAAAAATAATAAACCTTTGTGAAATAATTTGCAGCGTTTTTGGATCTGAGTCTGCTTCTTCGCACAGCCGTCGCCCATGTAAGTCGTAGCCTCACACTTATTTATAATGGTCAAAATTCCGTGGTATATTTTCAAGGAGCTCTGATGAATGTCCCAATAATTTATTTTTGAGTCTCCCATTCGTTTCAGGCGTACAAGCCGAACAACTGGGTCCATAAAATCACGTTAATTTTAGTTGCCAAAAACTGTATTCTAATTATGTGTGATTTTCCCTTAAAATAGACGAATTATTTTCTGCAATTAAAAAGCACTACCATTTAGCCTACCTTATAAACAATTGATGATTAAATGTATTTTACTGAGGAACAAACAATTGTAATGATTAGGAAAATGAAGGAAAAATTAAAGAGGTAAAATTGCTCAAATGTCCTAACTTAACCCCCTATATTGGCCTCCCCTATTTTTCTCCCCGTGACCTCTTGCATGATTTAATCATCAACTACGCTCCCAATGTAGGTTGATTAACGAGATAGAGTTATATCAAGACATGGTCATATCCAAAGCATAAATGCATTTTTAATACAGAACGAAACAAGATGGAAATAGAACAATAAAAGAGCCCCCTCTCGACTGAGGGGACACACTATGGCAAAGTGAAGGGATTTTAGTTACAACATAATTTCCCTGTTCCCTCTCAAGATCGTGAGTCAAGGGCGACCGAGGCTATTAGGAGGATTGAAAAGGATTAGGAATTTGTAACTTTGAATTTGCAGAAGATTCCATGATGACGGAATAAAACCGTCTGATTGCTGCGGAAATGTTCGACGAGTGCCAGTCATACACACGATGTCTACTCCAGCACCTGATGACATTATCATCCATCTGCATTTGGGGCTGACATATATGACGATGAACTGGCTAATTAAACTATAAGATGGCTAAACGGTAAGATGGCTGGAATTTATTTATAAATAGTTTTTACCTCCTTCACGAACTAAAAATCAATTCATAACCTACGAGTCAAAAAGAGTATCTGAATTTATTAACATGTATCATGTTTTAGCCCGGGGGTCCTAGCGAATTTTGCGAGTCAATTTTTTTCCGCGCACGAAATTAATTACAGTGATTTCCGCCTACAACCGAGTCGTTGCTAGGGAAATGGTACTCCGTCGTTTTTCATCCCACAAAATTCGTTGACCATTCGTTCGAAAGCTCTCGATTTATCCAACAATATTATGTTAACTACGGCGAAGTGCGTGTCCAACAAACTGAGTTATGAGCATGGTTATATAAATAATTGTTTACACACAGGTGATCATTCTCAATAATTGATATTGTGAACATGATTGCAACCGCTTGTTAATTTCTGATGTTTTCATAGAATTTCGAATCAATATCGAGGAGAAAACATGATACATGGTTGAAATTTTTGGTTCTAGATTTTTATAGGTACGCAGTTTATTCAATGTACTTCGTTATTTCTATCCTTTCCTACCGGTAACCTTTTTCTTTACAATTTTTCGTGAGGTTAATCATGGTTTGGGAATATTGTTGCGGTGAGTGCGGGAAAATGTCACGCCTCGCCTCTGCTAGGTGCCTATGTAATTGGTTTTTAGAACTACAGGTATAAAAATGCAATTTATAGATAAAGAAAGAACATATTGTTATATTTTAATAAGGTCCATAATGCTAGGTTCCTATAGGGGGATTTATTTCTTTTAGCAAACGTTTTGTAATTACCTACCTACTTTTGTTAATGAAAAATGGCCGATATATCGAAATATCGATATTTTACGCCATATATCAAATTACTAAAACGATATATTTTTCCCGATATCATCATCTCTAACTACCAGTACCCATTAACCCATGGACTTATTTCCTAAGCCAGGCCGTTTCCTGGACACTTCTTCAGAGAGCGAAGTTGGGGACAAACCTTTGCCACATGGAGGGCAGACAGCATAAATGTTCAAGAAGAGGCAATGTGTGTACCAGAAGATATGTCAGTTGCTGTAAAGACTGACATTGCAGTGTTTTCGTAAACTAAATGTGATTTTAATTACATTTACCCATAAATTCAGTAAAACCGAAGAAAAAGTTGTTATTTTGAATAAAACTTATTTTTCGTACCTTCTGAAAATTTTTTTAAAACTTCATTTTATGATCCCATTGCACTTAACACGGTCAAAACCGGATTATCTGAGTAAAACAGATAGTTATCAGGGGTAAATAGGATCATGACACATAAGAATATATTATACTAAATTAACCATTCATAATGAATGGAATTTTCAAATGGAATTCAAAAAAGTGACTGTCAAAATATATCGTTGAGATGTAGTTGTCATGGGCCATACCAACTAGTGCCCACAACCAGCGGGTGCCTGGGCAGGACAAGAACAACAACAACAACCGAACGGGGAGTTGATTGTAGGTGATAACTGGCCAATTGCTTTGATATCGGAATATGACGAAAATTGGGTCGACCGGCCCCGTGTCGCCGAAAAGTGCAAGGAGAGCAAAATGTGAAGGAAATAATTAAAAAAATTATAAGTGGCAAGGGCACCTTTTTCTGTTCATTCGTGGGAACGATCGAATAGAAGGTAGTCGCAATCACGATTAGGTAAGTTTTGACAGCCGTGCAAATTTGAAAATTGATCCAATTCGGTACTGTTTTTAGCATGTTTGGTGGCTCGTAATTAAAATTCAGAAATTAACCTTCGCTTACGTTATAAAGAAAAATGGGGGGGGGGGGGGGGGGGTACGGAGGTCCAGTTTAGTAAAGGGTTGATGGCCAAACAACGAAGTATTTCTGGTGGAAAACATCCTACGTAAGACCTCACCTAGCTGGCGGGTGCTGATTAATTTTCCAAAAACCCCTCTCTCACTCGCTCTTTCCCTTTTCCAGCATCGTCCTTTATCTTCCTTTTCTCTCCAATCCTCTCACTTCTCCCCTTCGGTCTTTCCAGAACAACGGGAAAATAGGCACCAAATGACTGCGCCAAAAAGGTTGGAAAACCGTTTACCTCGCCCGCATCCAGGACGGAGTTGAAACCTTCATTTAGGACCGTGGTATAACCTGCTCGAAACCTCCCTCTTCTCCGTTATGTGGAAACCCGGCTATTCACCTCCGGTCGTTATTTTCACCTCCAAATATTTGACTCGAGCAAAAAAGAGATTTTCGTTCGTTTGAACGCTCATTTCGTGGGAAGATATGTGTTTGTCACTTTAGGATCCTCCAACGTCCTATGAACCCTTGTTAATTTTGAGGATGTCTCTGTTGAAAACGATCCCTGCTTCCTACCTACCTACATTTAATCCAGAAACCAAGCTGGCAAACCCAACGTGATATAGATGACTTGAATGCATATTAAAATTTCATTTAAATATTCTCGAAAATCACTGAAGTATATCAAACTAAATTTTTGCACTTGGTGGCAGTGGTCCTAAAATCATAATTTGCTTACGCAGCCCTTCAAGCGTCAAGGTAAGGGATGGTCTTTATATTCAGATTCATTCCACCCCCAAATCGAACACACTAAAAACGGAAGTTAGTGAAAAACGTTGTCTATTTCCACAAAAAATAAAGAGTTACAATGTTAAATCGATTTCGACGGTTAGGCCATCATCAGTAACAAACAATAACTGAAGACACATTAGAAAGGACACAGCTTATATAGAGACAAGTGAAGGGAGATTGAATCCCATTGGTCGAGAGAAAGGAAAGGGGCAGGAGGTACAACCAATCAAGTGCATACAAAGTGAAAGGGAGATTGAATCCCATTGGTCGAGAGAAAAGAAAGGGGCAGGAGGTACAACCAATTAAGTGCATACAAAGTGAAAGGGGATTATAGCTAATCAGATGAAGTGAAAGGGGGGAAATAACTAAATAGGGTTTCAACAGTGTGAAGGGATAATTCCAAGGTTTACAGAAATGGACCTATCAGTGGTGAAATATATTGAGGTATATCCTCACATAAACATTTACCAGACCTGTCACTTTTGATAATTTCGAATTTTTCAAGTACATTCAACATACCTCCCTTTGGGCAAAAATGAAGAAATTCTACAAACTGTCTGTCTGTCAAATCAAAATTGTAACTATGATTAGATTCCTTAAGATGTTTTGCAAATGTAGACTTACCCTTATTTTCCCTGAAATCCTCCATATGCTCGTCTATTCTTTCCCTAAATTTCCTACCAGTCTGACCGCAATATTCGTAGCCACAAGAACATTTTAATTTATAAACTCCACTTTTATCCTGCACACTAATTTTGTCCTTAACGGATCCTAGTAATGCTTTAAGACTATTTTTATTTTTAAAACCTACTTTATAACCTCTCGATGATAGAATTTTGCCAATTTTATCAGAAATTTTCCCATAATAAGGTAAACTTATCCATTGCTTTTCTTCTAAAGTTACATCTTCCCGAGCCAGATTGGAAACTTTTTCCCTACTCTTTTTCCTAAGAACCTTATCCCATATGGTATCAACGAGATCTCCTCCATATCCGTTACAAGCCGAACACACTGCCGATTATTACACAAAGATTTTTATTTCTATTCTAAATAAACCTTCTACGAAGGTATATAGATTGAGCGTGGTACCAGCATTATTATCCAAGTGTCACTACATAGATGCAAGGGCTACTACCCATAAAAGCGAGTCCTTCCTTAGCCAGAGTCCCAAAATAGCGAGCCATTGTTCATAATAACATTGATAATAATATGTTGTTCATAATACTACGCTTAAATAATATAACGCTTGTTCATAATAGCATTGTTCATAATAACAATGAAAGATACACTCCCACAAGAGCGACTTTGTCCGTTGCTCTCAGAGACACGAGAAAAGGTACCCACCACGTACACATGATAAACAGAGTAATAAACATTTACTCGTATTGAAAAGCATCACCCAACTGTACTCATCCAGTTTTTGTTGAAGTTTCAAACGTATAGATTGGTTGCGAGTTCAATTTGCTACGAGTTACCATGACTGATAAGGGCCGGCGTTGTTTAGTGTTGAACAACTTTTTCTACAGACACTCTCGTGATTATTGCGATGGGTTAAGTGGAGGGTTTTTGACATTTTATGTCTTTGCTTTGGCAAATAAACAAAAAAAATCGTTACGTAAACTGTTGACGAAAATTGTCCCAGTTGTTTTCTGATGATTTCCGCTTACAACCGAGTCGTTGCTAGGGAAATGGTACTTCGTCGTTTCTCATCCCAAAAAATTCGTTGACCATTCGTTCGAAAGCTCTCGATTTATCCAAACATATTATGTTAACTATTGCGATGTGCGTGGCCAACAAGCTGAGTTATGAGTATGGTTATATAAATAATTGTTTAAACATAGGTGATCATTCTCAATAATTGATATTGTGAATATGATTGCAACCGCTTGTTAATTTCTGATGATTTCATTGAGCTGGTGTTCCGATGATTTGATTCATATCAGGTGATCCGAATATTGCGAGAACGGTTTGAGTTGTGAAGTGGTGGTTAAATAATTTTAATAGGTAATTTCTATCCTTTACACTCTAGGAAGCTGTAATTTCGTACGTATCCTCTTTAGGACATTTACTTGACGATGCCCAGGGTCCGGATCTGATGCGTGGCTCTTAGAGCTTGCATACGAGTCTGCAACACATACGTGTCTGCAACTAAAGACATAAAATGTCCCAATGTGTTGCAGACTTGTATGCAAGCGTTTCTGATGATTATCGATTTTTTTAGTTTATGTGCCATAGCAATGACATAAAATGTCAATATGGATCATCGATGTTGGTCCCACCAATTTTTTCCCAACTTGAACCGTAAAAGTTTAAATTTTAGGGTGAAAACTTAAAAATCTAGGGTAAATCTAGATAGGTTTGGGAGGGGATAAAATTAAGAGGTTTGATAAAAAAAATTCCAAATCCAACTTCTTCCATTAGTATTCTCTCATTTTAAAAGGAAAACAAACATGTGTTTTTGCATCATCTTTTAGTAATGGCAAGTGTTCTGCGACGGTTACCGGAGGAACCACGAGCCACGTTGTACAGGAAAATGACCACAATCACGCAGTCAAGTCTGAACTCTTCACTGAGAGACATGAAGTCCGAATTTCCTCCAAACGTAAAACAGAAGAGTAACTCATTGAACGCCCGTCTAAAATTATTCGGCACACTTTAACATCAATCGAAAACGCCTAGGAGCCAACCCGCACAATCCCTGAAAATTTCATCGCAATCGGACTGAAACTTGGTGTAGTTTTGGGCGTGACAAGGATTTACCACAGACAGACAGACAGACACGGCACCAAAATTGATCAGCAAGCTCTGAAACGCAAATGGCAATTTAGATTTTGCAGGACGCCAAGTTTTCCACTTCAATCACGAACACAAAGCTTTCCTACCTTCCGTAGTGAGGGAGCAAACTAGATTACATCAAGCAGTCAAACCCTTAGTAAAAACTCAGAGTAGTCGGATATGTAGGTCAGAATTATGTGTATAATTTGGTGATCTGGATCTCGCAAGCTCGCATCTCAAAAATAAATAACATCAAGTAGTCAATCCCTAAGTAATAATACAGAATAGTTGGACATACAGGTCAAAATGAATGAATGGTAGTGAATCAACGGAAACGGTCCGAAATATTTAACTACCAATTTAATGGCAAAAAAAATCCCTTTAAATAATATTTTGATGCTATTCTAAAAAGATTTGGGATTTTTAGCTTTTTTTGTGCAGTATTCATTATACATTAATAAACTTTTGGGTAATGAATTATAGTTGTGAAGTTTCACTAAATTTTACTAAAATCCCCTAGGAGTCGACACAAGCCAATTCCTAATCTGCTCTCTTATTGTGCATACAACAAATTTCATAATTTAGACTAAATTTTAAATATGTCTTTCCTGCATAATTCACGGAAATCCCACTTGTTCTTGTAATATACAATTTCAAGCCCAATGTGACAATTTTTTGTTAATCTGTTAACAGACAATTTTCATGGGATCAGACAAAGTTTTTATTAACTCCCGTTCTCTTGAGTGTAACTGTAGGTACCTTTACGCTCTAATTTATGGTATCGTAAACACGGCTCACCGGTGTGTTAAATTTCAGAAGGAGAATCTGCACTAATTTCATCCACTTAAGTGGAAGCCGACTCCCCTAATCCCATTGGATCCTCAGTTTGTGTTTCCGAAGCCGGCTTCAAACCTTCGGGGGAAATAGCGTTATCAAATTAAGAAACTCTTAAGTTGATAGAGGGATCCTTTATTGCTTTATCCTGAGCAAACATCAGAACACGGGAGAGTGAAAACCCACGTTTTGACTTTGGTGACCTCCCCACCCCACAATGATTCCACTCTGTGATGGTCGTGGTGCCTTTGTGATTATATGGCATTATATATGGATTATATGGCATTACATATGGCATATACTATATGGCATTTCCAAGTATGTCCTTTTGTCTACAGCTTGTCTCCTGCGTAACTAACTTTCACGTGAGAATATAATTATTTGACGTAACTGGACGGTACGAATAGATTCCACATTATCGCCAGTACTGCGTGACCTACATGTCAATGGCAATCATCCAATTCAACGATTTAAATTAAAAAAAAAAAAAAAAAACTGTCATTATCATTATTATACACATTCTTGTAACATATTATTTATGTAATGTTGACACTATTGGGTGGACACAAGTTAACAACTATTGGGGAACATTCTTAGATTTTGTGTATTAGCTCTAGGTTCAAGAAAATGGAACTTAGTAAGTAGGTGATATAAATTGTGAGTTCGTTGCGAATAGTTTGCTTTATTCAATTTCTCCAAATAACTTTGTTCGTTATCACAAAGCACTGTTTTGAAATTCAGCTTTTTTTAACCAAATGCCTTCAGAAATTCCAGATGTTGACATTTTCAGTTCCTAATGTTGACACCTATGTTAAATATTGATGCATCTTTTACCTGAAGTTGTCAATGCGGTACATGGAAAAAAATGCTTGTAAACAAGTAGAAATATATTCTCAAAGAATATTGGCATTTTATGTCTTTACTTTTGCACATAAACGAAAAAAGCGTTAACAAAAAGCGTTAAAAATAGCGTTACGGTTGGTTTTCTGATGTTTTCCGCTTACGACCGAGTGGTTGCCTGGGAAATGGTTGGTACTTCGTCGTTTTTCATCCCACAAAATTCATTGACCATTCGTTCGAAATCTCTCGATTTATCCAACCATATTATGTTAACTACTGCAAAGTGCGTGGCCAACAAGCTGAGCTATTTGCATGGTTATATGATTCAACCCCGTGATGGTCGTGGTGCCTTTGTGATTATATGGCATTATATATGGATTATATGGCATTACATATGGCATATACTATATGGCATTTCCAAGTATGTCCTTTTGTCTACAGCTTGTCTCCTGCGTAATAACTTTCACGTGAGAATATAATTATTTGACGTAACTGGACGGTACGAATAGGTTCCACATTATCGCCAGTACTGCGTGACCTACACGCAACACCCAATTCATTCATCCAATTCGACAATGGCATTTCATTCCATTAAAAAAAAAAAAAATTAAATAAATAAATAAAAACTGTCATTAGGGAGTTTTTGCAACGCTGCGTCGTAGTCGAGTGGGAAGAACTACGAATAGAAATGGAGCATTGCGCATGCGCGCAAAATGCTGATGGTTAGCGGTCCACTCGTTGTACGAATAGTAAAATCCTATTTGGAGCTCAAGGGAAGCCGAATACAGCTCCGAATACGCATGTAACCTTCCACGACGATAACCTATAATGCTATAATCAATTTGTTTTTTACTATTTCAAGGTGGCATGACACGGACACTGTAATATTCGTTATTTTCAAAAAAGTGGTTGGTTTGTAGGATTCATCCTCACTTAAATTTTGCTGATGCCTTATATTGGATTCTAAAGCTTCACGATCTGCCATCAATCCGATTTCGTTCGAGGGTATTTGCGTACAAGTTTCAGGATGGCATCCTACTAATTTTGTTGAAATAGGTAACCATTGCACATGTCAAACCTAAAATTGGTTGTTTTAGACGAAGCCCCGTTACTGATAGACCGATTTTGATGAAATAGGTAGGTATTGTGCCACTTAACAGAGAAGATAGACACATTCAGAAACTGCTCTCTTCGCCCTTTGTCGCGTATTAGCAGGTATCCACATCTTCAAAAATGGTTCGTTATTTTCAATAATAAAACGTAATTGTCCAAGGAAAAAAAGTGTAAAATATCGTACATAATATGTAGTTAATAGGTACTGGTAGGTTGATATTTATAACATAGGTACATCTTGATCGTTGATCATGTTGAAGTTCCTGAAAGAGATTCTCCTAAACCAAGGCGAATTTCGATGTTGCCTTAACAACTACCCTTCCAAGTTCCCTTCCTTTCTCTACCTCATTAATTCTAGTGCAAAATTAAACCACATAGGTAGATAAAGTTGCAGCTAATTTAATATGTACTTCTTCCATTATGAAAGAAAAAGAATATATTATACGTTAAGTAATCTATGACTCCGGCTTAATTATGAAGTTTTGGAGTATTGGAGACACGTTAGTGTGACTTTTGAATCATTTCATCCAATCGTACAACAATTTCCTCTTCGTACAGTAGGCACGACACAGAGGTTAGCTTCTGGTTTGCTTGCACTAGAAAAACCTCTATTCATACAACGACTAAGCTGAACGAGTCAGACAAAAAACTGCAAAAACTACCCTATCATCATTATTTTATTTTTGAGAAGTGGGTAAAAATACAATTGTTGACACTATTGAGGGACATCTCCCTTAGATTCTGTGTTTTACCCACGGGTTCAAGAAAATGGAACGTCCAAGTAGGTATTATAAATTGTGAGTTCGTTGCGAATAGTTTGCTTGTATTCAATTTCTCCAAATAACTTTGTTCGTTATCACAAAGCACTGTTTTGAAATTCAGCTTTTTTTAACCAAAGGCCTTCAAAAATTCCAGATGTTGACATTTTCAGTTCCTGATGTTGACACCTATGTTAAATATTAATGCATCTTTTACCTGAAGTTGTCAATGCGGTAAATGGAAAAAAATGCTTGTGAACATGTAGAAATATATTCTTAAAGAATATATTTAAATGGATTAGGCTAAGTAGGCCACAATTAGAAAATGGAGCGATACAATAAAGTACGAGTTATGTTACGTTGCTTAGAAATATTTTCTCTTTATCTATATTTGCTTAAAAATATTATCTCTCTGTTATTCCCCTTGATGATTTAAATCTAAATATCAAGTTTACAATGAAATTGAAAGTTTATCCTAATATTGACACAGGTTCCAATATTAGGACACAAACACGTTTTATGGATCCTAATGTCACTGAACAAAACCAGATTTTTTTGTTGAAATTTTAGGGTTTTCATGGTTACACCTTCTTGGTCATATTATTGGTAGATCATTAGAATTTAAATCGTAATTTCTACTCATGTACTTGACCCTAAATATCCAAATCTGTAGACTAATCTATCAAGGACTTAGGTACCTCCCCAGAGGTGCAATGGGGGCCTAAATCCTCGAAAGAGAGAGGAGAGTGTCAGTATCCCGAAAGAGAGATACCACTCCTACTAATATGTGCAATGTTCGGAGTAGATTGGTTTTCCAGTTCTTGGATCCCCCATCCATCGCCAAACGTAGCAGTTCGAAAACATGAGTATAGACGCCCGACGCCCGTTGGGTGACAACGGAGCGACGGCAGCGCTTTCTCTTGGATTCTGACGGGAACTCTCTCAAACCTCACTAAGCTACAGAGCTGTGGCAATGTCACTGGAGTGACAGCTTACGGTTGTTACCAATATCACATCACCCAGACGACTTGTTAGGTTCTTCATAACTAGCGGAATCGGTCAACATTAACAATTACTTTCGTATTTTCCGAATGACGTCAATTGTGATCATCTAAAGTGTCTTATTTTCTATTTTCTTGGATTTGAGATTGATGTTTCAACATTTGGATAAGTATCAACAATTGGTGCCCTAGTGGAAGCATTGGGTTTTTGGGAAGCCCTTTGGTTGTGAGTCATCTGATTTAGATGGCATTTTCTGGGAATGTGCGGGCTAGCCTGTAGATTGTCCTCTACCAATTTCATTTTTGTCAAATCATTAATCCATTCTGCGCATGCGCTAACGAAAATTACTTTAAGCTCATTTTCCCATTTCCTGAATGAACAATTTCGACGTTTTACGTTATCTACATCTTGATTGACTTTATTCTGCTATGGAGTTTTTAATGATTTTTATTACCATTTCAATGATCTACATATTTATGTTATTTGCAGTTGGTAGGTACCTACTTACCTATATCGTTTTACTGAGACCTGGGGGTACTAATAAATTGTAGATGTTTCAATTAATTGCATTAATTTGCCCTCCGCAAGGAGCTATATCTACACGAGACGTTCTCGAACAATCAAGTCGAGTCACGAGTACCTAGACCCTGACTTGCTCTTCAATTCGACTACCCACCCGATACGGGGTTTAAAAATTATTATAACCAATGATCTGAGTAGAAGGGCTTCCCAATACAGAAATAGTAAACCTTTGTGTAATAATTTGCATCGCTTTAGCTAGTAGCTCCAATTTGTACATCGGTTGTTGTCGGTATGTTACCGTTATATCAGTATCGTTGTCTACAACCAATAATAGCGTGGCAGGCACGATTATTGTGACTTTGATTCAATTGAAACTTTATATTACTACAAATATTACTGCAGTATATATATATACACCAGAGCCGTGGAGCTTATCATGTAACCCTTGCTACCACCCCACCGGGCAGGGCTGCAAAAATACTCAGCCAGAGGCCCCAAGTATATCATTCCATAATGAATGTCAACAATCGGGAATGGGGTCAGAACTAATAAAGTGCCTCTATCGCCGAGCTTTCGAAAAATATATTTTCTTCTTCAGGGCTCAAGGGCTCCTAGTGCTGTTGACAAGCGCCACCCCTCATCCTCACAGTAAAACAGAAGAAAAACCAAAAGAAGAATAATCCAGGCTATTGCAGGTAGGTAATGTGAAAACAAAAATAAGCACCAGCTATTCAATAAATATTCAACAACTACTCGATAAATCTATATATAAAACAACTAATATTATAATTCAACAAACATATCATTAGGCACAGGCTTAAACAAATATATATATATATATATATATATATATACATATATAGATATATATATATATATAGGCAGGAACATTCCGATTGTTGACATTCATTACTCATAGTGGGTCGATCTTGACATCATTTGGATATCATTCCATATTCAATCTCCAAAGAGTTCTTATTCCTGGCTGTCACAATTACTTTCGTCAAACGAAACTAATGAAAAATTTCGTTATACCAACGTATAAGGTTGACGTAAGACGGCAAACTTCTTGTGAAGAATAGGTTAGTTGAGTTGCAACTTACTGACATTGTGCCGTCATGGCGGAACTTGGTGGAAACACTAACCTACTCCAGGCGTGACTATTGTCTATACACTACCATGATGACGTCGACATGACAGAAGTAGACATGACTACGGTTTATTGTTATCATGAACGTGATTACGCTATACTCAGGCCTTATATATCCTTTCGTCCGTTAGATACGTAAGCCGCGACCCGGGACTTAGCCTATAAGACCGTCGCTTATCGGAGATTAAAGACGACAATCAGTATTTGTCGCTAAGTACCCCGCTAGGTACCATCCACCCTTAGTGGGAGAACTAACGCCTGGTTACCGGCGAGTTACCCCACCGGTTCGCCACCTCGTTAATCATCCGGCTCATCTAAACCGCCTCGTTAATTAACGGCCCCTTTAACCGGACGTTGCCGATCCGTCAAAAGGCCTCCGCAACACCTGGGTTTGTCGCTCGTCCCAAAGGATCGCAAATGATCAGTTGACGGGACCTTACACAGAAGACTGCTAAATCAACTGTCTAAGTCACCGACAGAATCAAACAAATCAAACTGTCAACATCGACAGTCTCTGACTGAACCTAGCAATTAAAAATGAAAATGATTTTTAATTCTCCTAAAATACACTACCTTCATACATGTTAAGGAAAACTTTCTGTTTCTTATTGACCGAAAATTCCCAAAATGTGAAAAAAGGAAACAAAAATTTGAATGCTGATTTTTTCTTGGTATCTATCCAATGTGTAAATCGGTATAACATGGCTCCCGGCTCTTTCAAAGATTTATTAGAAGGCACTAAAGAAAAAAATTATTTCATATTTTGAACAAGCCATTTCATCTTTGCTGAAACTCAATGACTAACGATGCGTTTCTTGAAATCTTTCAGAATCGAGGCGACAGGTAGAGGCAAAGCTCGGAGAGAGGTTGTATCGATACAGCACGAGGGTACTTTATTACAAACTGCTGAAACCCCAGTAGAAGTGGGCAATGTTTTTAATCAGCACTTTACCACCGTAGGAAAAAGAGTGGCTGAACAGTTAGGAACTGTAGATGATGAGGATGATTTAGTTCTCCGGGAACCAAACCAAGGAGAGGAAATATTTTTCAGGGTTAGTGAAAACGACATTATAAAAATAATTGGGAGCCTGAAAGGAGGATCGAGCCCTGGTTTTGATAATGTAACTGTTGAGCTTATTAAAAAGGTTAGTAAGCAAATAGCTTATCCCCTGATGAACCTGGTTAATCTGAGTTTTTCAACAGGTATCTTTCCGTCAATATATAAAAGATCCATTGTGGTTCCTTTGTTTAAATCAGGGGATCCAACCAATGTTGAGAACTATAGACCCATATCATTAATGTCTAATGTTGCCAAAATCCTGGAAAAAGCAGCTAAAATCTATACCACACAGTTCCTTGACCGAAACAATTTCCTAAGTAGCCATCAATATGGTTTTAGAGGTGGCAAAAGCACTCAAGATGCAACCCTTCAAGTGATCGAGGACATTTCTTGTACTTTGGACACTGGGGATAAGTGTATGGGTATTTTCATGGATCTTCACAAAGCCTTCGATAGCATTCCTCATATTAATTTAGTGAAAGTTCTGCTAAAGAGCAACTTTCACCCTGGTTATGTTCGATGGATAAGAAGCTACTTAACCGATAGGGAACAAGTCGTGAAAATCTCGGGGTGCTTTAGTGGACCATGCACATTTACCTATGGTGTCCCTCAGGGAACAGTTTTGGGACCTGTGCTGTTCATAACATACCTCAACTCTCTTCTTCAGTTGCCTATTGAAGGAAAATTTGTTTGCTTCGCGGACGACACGGTTATTTTGATCAGAGGAAGAACATGGGATGAAGTAATACGGCTAGCTGAAAATGCATTGAAACTTGTAAATAATTGGTTAAGACGTTTTAGTTTCAAGTTAAATGTTATAAAAACACACTTCATCTGTTTTTCTCTGCGCTCAATCGGAGTGCCCAGTATTGGATACCTGAAATGTCACGGGCATGAATGTAACATGAACTCTTCGTGTGCCTGCCCCTCTATAAACCAAGTTAGCTCAATTAGGTATTTAGGCGTCGTGCTAGACCAGTGCCTAAATTGGCAAGACCATGTGGCTAATCTTTGTCGTAGATTGAGACGATTAACGGGCATTTGTATGGAGGTCAGGGGTTTCCTTAATATAGACAACTTGCGGAAATTTTATTTTGCTCTGATCCATTCAGTATTGTCGTACAATATTGCTGCATGGGGAGGTGTGGGTATCACTACTCTTCATCCTCTAGTAGTAACCCAGAAATGTTTGATGAAAATTCTTTTAAAAAAATGTAAGCGATTTTGTTCTGCCGAATTATTTAATTTATTGCAAGTGCCAACATTAGCCAACACCATCAAGATTGTAACCATTATTGTAACGTATAAATATATCAAAGAGGGATCTTATTATGAGATTAATTACTCCAATACTCGTGGTAGCGGGAGTATTAAAATTCCATTCCGACTGACTGCGTCGGGTCAGAGGACATGTTCGTACCGTGGTGCGAAACTCTATAATAGTTTGCCCATAAATATTAGAGATTGTCCATCTTTGGCTTCGTTCAAGCTCCTTGTAAAAAAACTGTATATCTCACCCCAGTAATAGTTTAGCACCTAGCTTTATAATATATTTATCATCATGACAAAATGTACCATTTATAATTTATTTTAAATTAACCCGCAAGATTGTAGATGTAGATTCTTTTTCATTTCTTTTTTTGATCAATCTTAATCTTAAAATTCTGTCTAATTGTGACTCCTCCCCCAAGCACGAGGGTTTCCTCAAATGGGGGAGTAACATTCGGTAGTCGTATTTTTCTATATCACCTGTATTTTCTTATACTTATTACCACAGATGATTGTTCTTTTTTTTCTTGTTTATTTTCAATAAACGAATGATTTATTTAAAAAAAAAAAAAAAAAAAAAATCGTTCAGCGGCTTTCGTGGGCGTGGCTTACTAAAGCTCTCGATCGCGTCCCTCAAGAGTTGCTAATCGAAAGACTTGCTATCGTTTTCTTCTAAATATATTTTTCTACCGAAACGTTGAGTCTAATGAAATCTTACTTAACGGATAATATTCAGAGTGATCGTTATAACGATATCCTTTCTGTTTTCGCCTCTGCTCTATGTGGTGTTCCTCAGGGGTCGGTTTTGTCCTGGATTTTTTTTAAAATCTTTAATAACTTTTTACTTTGCAGATAATTTCTCGGTTTTTCCCAGAGATACAAATCTAAATAACCTGAAGTACACCACCACAGACTTAATCACCAGATGAACAAGACGTTTTATGAAAATGTTTAGGCCATGATTGACGAAAATGAATCCTCGATTTTTATCCTGAACGATTTATCATCATTAGATGTGAGCTCCGAACAGCTCAAATTATTAAGTGTTCTTTTGAACCCAAAATAAATTGGAAGGAGCATTTTGAGAGTTCGGAAGACATTGAATAGCGCTGTTTTTCTTTTGAGAAGATAGTAAGATAAATTACCAAAATCAGCGTTGGTAGCTGCATATCACTCTGTTTTTTCACTGTTAGACGAGTTATGTCATTTTAATGTTGGGGGCACTAGCCAACATCTTCCTTGGTTTTTGGTATACAACGACGAGCTATTAGACCATAACGCTGATCTAAATTTGTTGGCTGTCCCTGCGTATAATTACATTCATGAATGCTAGTTTTAGATTATTAATTCTATGAATCAAAGCTTACTAATTGAGTTTATCATACAAGGAGCACTTCGGCTATATTTCTTCCCTTTTGTCGTTTAATTATCGTAAGGAATATCACAAAGTGGTGGTGTATACAATTGGTATTAAAAACGCTGCAAATTATTACACAAGGTTTATTAATTCTATATTAGATAGCCCTTCTACGCAGAATACTTTTCTATAATTATTAAACGTAGACTATGATAGATACAGCAATCACAATACAGCTGCACAGATGAAGAAGCCTACCGGGGAGAAATTAATTTAAGTAAACAAAACACCTAGGCACTCTTTACTACCCTATCTATTACTAATAAATGCTAATCTACTGACTACTAAATGCCTTAGTGGCTAATTATAAAAAATATTTTAAAAAATACACTGCCAAGGACATGGCACAGAAGCTTCCTCGTGGCATCAACGTGACTTCAAGAAAAAAATTGCGTTAACGCATGGGCTGAGCGTACGGCTAACTCAATCATGATGAACTGACAGGGGACCATCTAGGGCTAAATCTCCACCACCCGTGTAAATTTCATTGAAATCCGATCAAAATTGTGGAAGTCATGGCTGTGACAAGGAAGTATAGAAATACAAACGCTCACGCATGCGCAAAGTGTACCGCTGAATCAATCATGATAAATGTCTTAACCCTAGAATACTATCGATGAATCATACCCCCTCATTACTATGGATAGGAGTCAAAATGACTCCCACAGAAATTCGTCACTTTCCACTGGTATTCCAATACTGTTTGTATGGAGAAAAATCAAAACCATAATACAATGAAATGTTAACAACAAATTATTGCTGTATTCAACATAATATCCGCTCCTTTCAGCTTAAAAACAAGGTTTTTCTTATATATATATATTTAAAAAAAAAAAATCATATGATCAAATTAAATGTTTAATCATTTCCTTCTTCATTAAAAAATATGTATGCATTTTACAATACCTGAAATCCTAAAACTTTTAATCCTTCCAACTACAATGACTTCAAAATAACTCGATACCTACTTAGCAAAATAATGTGACAGTCAGTTTCTTTAGGTCCATTGCTAATTCACTAAACGTTTGACAAAGAACAATATTACCGTTTCAGGTGAATCACAAATCACAGTAAAAAGTCTACGGAAATTCAAGAAACAATAGTATAGGAATGAAAATAAATAGTAAATAAGTAGACAAATTTATGACGAAAATTGAGATTATGAAATTCTTATTTTCTCTATCAAAAGACTATGGAACTTCATTTCTAGTTAATATTGAAGAGGAAAAAAGTTGAAACGAATGTTAGGCTGTTTACAGTAATAAAATAAAACTATGTTTAGATGGGAGCGGCCCCCTGAAAATAATAGACAATGTGGTCGGAATGTTTTTACCGTGTGGCCTCCGCAAATCAGCCTGTCACATTTTGAGCAAGTTCTTTGCTCTTTGCTTCAGAGAGGACGGACATATGCTGCAATACATCCTCTTTGCTGGTTTTTGTTTGGATGTTGTTGGCTGTGGAGCGCTTTGAGAGTCAGCAGGGGGCTTGAATGGTCGATTTTAGAGTGGCTCTAAATTTCTGATTTTTCTCCAGCCGCATCATCTTCCAACGATTTTATCAAATCCCCTTCGCCTCGTCCTCACTTTCTGTCGAGAGTTCCCCATCATCATCTTCAGCAACAAAATCTGGACCGTTTTCGTCCTTCAAGTCGATTCCGTCAAATGGATCTGGTTCGCCTTCTTCAGAGCTTGGTGCGAAGTCGTCATTTGGTTCGCTCATCTCCTCATGCAGCTGCCGAATTTCTTCGTACAAATATGCATGTTCTGCTCTTGACCCAACAGCTTCTTTGATATTGTGGAATAAATTTGACTGATAGGGGCATACAATGTGATCATGGACTCAACTTGGCTCGACATCAGGGGCGTGCAATATTATTGTGGAGTCAAACTGACTCCACCTCACCTACAGTATTACTATCGTGGAGTCATTTTGACGTATAGGACTTCAGTATTTACCTGATAGCAACGACGGGTGAGGTCAGAGGCAGCTGGTGGCATGAGCGTCGCTGAGCGGACATCCAGGGGGAAGCATAGCTGGGAGGGGAGCGACCCCCTATCCTGGGACGCCACGGTACACTATGAAAATTGGAGGCTGGAGTCATTTTGACTCCTCGATAGTATTCTAGGGTTAAGGGACCTCAAGGAACATTCCCCGCATTAACCCTGAAAATCTCACCCAAATCTCTTCAATATTGACGGACTTATGAGTGTAAGAAGAAAATCATGTTCGCGCATGCCCTGACCGTACCGCTGGTTCAATCATGTTGAAACTAAGAGGGGACCATCTATGGCTAAATTCACACTTTTCCTTGAAAATTCATTAAAATCAAATCGAAATGTGCAAGTTATGGCTGTGGCAAGGAAATGTGGACAGACAGACGGACAGACAGACACCAAACCAAATTTGTTCAGAGGCCGTGAAACGCAAAATGACAGTGGAAATTTAGATTTCGGAACACTTTTTTCTTCTTTTTTTTTCATTTCGAAAGTGAAAATAAAGCTTCCGCTGCCTTGCAGACTCGGAAGCAAAATTTAAAAAAGTGTATGTATTGATACATTCAGATCGTATGCTAATGAGATAATGATGAGTTGATGATGATGGCATTTATAACTAGCAATATAATAGATTAGATAATGGATTAGGGCACAACGCTTTGTTGGTGGTGAGCAGAATATTCTGTTTTACGTGTGTCTGATTGAGGTTTCCACTTTCCTACAGGCATTTGAGAGATTGAACTGGGCGATGAAGGACTCCATGAATGGGAGGTAGCGAACAGTGAAATTATCCAAGGGGCAACTGGGGGTGGGTGGAGCGGTAGAGGGTGGAACTTAATTCGACCCAGCCGACTCTCAAAAGCTCTCTTTCTCTTTTCTATCGCTTCGTTCTCTTTGTAGTCGTTTCCTCTTTCGCCCCTTCCCTCGCACCACCGTTTCCCTTCTTTTTTCTCCCGAAAATACGTGGATGAGGGAAATAAAGCTTCCCGTGCTTTCAACTTTGATCCAGAATGAGAGTTTCTGGGCCGTTGGAGAAGTTAGCCCACCGTGTCATTAGGGGTGCAGGCCTTTGACCCTGACGAGTAGATAATACAAGAGTAGATTCGTTCAGAAAAGATTTTAACAAAAGGGTACAGTTGGACTACACCTTGTGTTACAGCAAAAAGTCACGAATGAAAAAAGAAAAAAAAAAATGTAGGTTGAATCAAAAATGTAACCTTGGGGCTTGGGACACCTTGGACCGTTGGGTCTTTTGTGCATGAAGGTATTGAAATATGAGGATTAATGAATTCCAGTCTGCTTATTTTTTTATTTTTTTATTTTCATTCATAAAAAATAGCAGGAGGTCCAAAAAAGGTTTCTTTCGGGATATTTGAGAAGTCAACCCACATAGTAATTCTTGGCCGAACACTGGATTTTTATCGTAGGGTTTAATTTGGGAAATACTTGAAAAAGTGGGGTAGCCTGAACTAGGGAAATGTGAAAAAAAAAGACGCCGTTCTGAGAAACAGTCGACGTGGAGAGCAAGATGAAGACAACAGACAACAACATTTGCAAACCTATGAGAAAGCAGGATGTCCACTCTGACTCCAACGAGATGAGGAATCGGCTAACCAATTTGGACCAAAATGTCCCATTTTTCCAGCTCCTGTACTTGAAGAGTGTGAGGCATTGTGTTCTATATTTTTTTAGCCCCTGCATCGAATGAGACCAACCGCAGGTCGCCACGATTAATGGTTACTAAGCCAGAACACCAAGGTTTTGGGGTGTTTTTTCAGATTTTGAAAAAGTTGTGGTGACAGAATAAATATCTGACACAAGGATCGTTTAGAGAAGACATTGCTGCGTCGAATACGATCAACCGCAACTCTGTGGCCCCAGCTGTAACGGAACCACGATTTTTTTAAAATAACTTACCCTCCCCCCTCGCTACAGGAGTGCGCATAAATATATTCTGCACACCTGTAATGAACGGAGGGGGGGGGGGATATTTAAGCAAAATCGTAATTCCGTTACACTTTTAGTTCTAGAGGGAAAAGGGTACATTATAATTGATTGATCATGAGTTTAATGAGAAGACCTGCCATAGCGTTCAAGGCTTTAAGTTTTGATAGTTACCTTGCTCCCTTTTGGCCTCCATCACTTATTCTATTATATATATATATATATATATATATATATATATATATATATATATATATATATATATATATATATATATATATATATATATATATATATATATATATAGACGTTCGCTACGGACGTAGACCCCGCACATAGTGCGACCATATAATTATATACGACTGCAAACCCGCTACACATCGCGGACGTGCGGGTTCCGCGGAGAGTATTCTCGCGAATTGAAGGAGTATATTTCAGATCATCCATGCCATGTAATGAAATGAAAAAATGGTTTATTAAATGGAACTTATTTTTGTCCGTAATATACTACTAGTGATTGAAACGAGTAAGAATGGGAGAGTAATGTTGTAAACTATTTCTTCGTAAATACATCGATTCCTAAATCGAGTAAAAATAAATATTCCTTATCCACTAACATAACCCAGTGGATAAGGAATAAAAAACAATAGTTAGCTCGCGTATAAATGACAATATGTACCTGTCTACGCCTACGTTTAATTTTTCCACCAATCTCTATATTCTAAACATAGATCGTTGATGGTAGTGGCATTATCGTTGTTCCTCGAAACCCCAGACGTATTATTCACGTCGAGGTGGATCTGAGAAATAATAATATCTATATTACTGTTTTGGTGAGGAGGCTCGTCTAATAAACGTTGCAACTTCGGCAGCAAATTATTGTCAAAGTGATCTTCGCAAGTTGAACACGTAATTAATATTTTGAACGTCATAATTAAACTGATAAAATATCGCTGTACATCGTGATTATACGGCAGAAGTCTTAATTTCCCAGCAGTCAAATGCATCCATAACCAAATTTTCTGGCTTGTTCCTACGAATGCGATCGGATGATATTTATTTTGTATACTTAATTTATCGATCCCTAAGTCGGATAAATTATTGTTTCGCCTTACTTCCGCGATCCTATGTACCAACCGGGTTGCTAAATATTTTTTCGTTTCGAAATTTCTACGGAAAAAATCGTCGAGGTCGACAGAGTTATTAGGTTGGATGTTTCGGGATAAATCGGGGTAATTATTTTGAATCATGAGTAAAGAATTGGATTCAAAACATTCTATGTCTTCTTCTTCAGCAATTTGCCCTTCGGTGAGTACGTAAAAAGCGTATTTGAATAATTGAGATATCGTCCGCGCAAACAACCTCCTGTTCTCGAAGAAAGTATGCTCTTCACCGGGAAGATCTTGTATTTTTACTATACCCGTATCTTTAAACGTTGCGACAGACCCTTTAGGGATAATACGAAGACTCGATATCATCGTTTCCGCTAAATCTATGGTACGAGATATGTAGTACCCACCGTTCATCCCCGATAGAACGTATGCTCTAAATTCGTTACAGTAAGCAGCGTGAATATACTCTTCGTTCGTGTTACTTATTTTACGCAAGACGTCTTTATATATACGAGGCCCAATAAAATATGGACGTGGTTCGTGGGCTTCAATTTTCGACGTATATCTCAGAATTTCCTTTCGGATATCACTATTATTCCCATCCACATTTATATTAAACACGTAACGAATCGGCAAAAAGCTAGAAGGATAAAATTTGAGTTGTCGCATGGTACACCACTTTTCTTCTTCGTCTTTATCACAACTGCCTCCATTATCGTTTTGAGAATGTTGGGATGACATGTAGAAATGTGTTAGGTACCTGTTTTAGGCAGAAGAATTGCCGTTACTTCTTATTTTATCAATCCGTTAGACTACTTTTATTTAACACTTAATCAGGGTGGACGTATAGGCCTCACTGACGGATAGAGTGGTCCGTGGGACATCCACCTTCAGATTACCGTGTTTCAATAATGTTGTTTTCAGGCAAGAGGGTCTCAACATGTAATGAATAATAACGCACATTTTGGTAAATAATATAAGTCTCATTTATTATGTGTGAATCACCGTATGTGTCAGCTACATTCCGATGACAACTGTGCAACAGAAGAAAGAACTAGTGTTCAAAAGTTCAAGTGGGTAGGTACGATTCAGACTTTATCTCCTTACATGCCTACGAGTGAAAAATTACCAATCCAAATCACACAATGGCCGTTTGTATACTACGATTTGGTTCTAGTGAATACCATTCTGTGTCGCCTTTTCCCAGCACGCCAAAGGAATATCCTCCGAAACGTCGGAGTTGATGAGTGAAAAATCAAACATACGCGGTGGAGGAGCTTTGTCATCACTCCAGTCAGAAACTGCATCATCGGCTAATATATAGTCAGAATTATTGAACTCCATTTGCAAAAATCCAATGGACTCGGATCGTTGAGGCTGGTTGTTGACATTATTTGGCTTCAGCCGCAAAATGTTCTGGTATTTGGATATGAGAAAAAGGGGAACATAGGATGTATCATCGTCAGAGATGAAATAATCTGTAATTGTATAAGTATTATTTATTTGTAAATTCATCGTCGTACATATTAGGAATAATATCGAACATATAGTTGGTAGAGTTTCGTTTGACCAGAGAAGGGGAGATAATATTTACGTAAGGTCCGATATAAAATAGATCTACAACAGTCGCAGCCTGTGCAAGTTTTATTTTCGCTTCTATTCCAACGTTAGAGCTCACAATGCTAGGAATCAACGATTTCAAAAGCTTCATAAAATCACTATTGTCTATAACCTCGTGGCAATTGTACTCATCGATCGTGGCATTGTTAATTACCTTTTTGCTCGTCTTCAGTTCCGAAGGTTTGATTAAATACCGACCCGCAAGGGGAGAGAATAGATGGGCTGCTGGGTCGTTCGTTTTATTTTTGTACGTCAGGATATACCCTAGCATACGATCCAATTGTTCTTGACTACTGGCCTCGGAAGTTTGGCCTACGTAATCCCAAATATATTTATTAGCGAAGTAACGTTTATCCGAACACTCAACCAAGACGCGTAATAAAGGTGTATCGCCGATATCATTGCTTATCGATTTGAGAACTTTGCGAACATGGGCGAGTTTCTTTTCCGCCCTTTCATAGCGAGTGAAATCCTGGGGTTTGATGTCCAATGTTTTTAGAGCCTGTAATAAACTAAAAGACGACGCAGTCAACCCAAACTCGAACCTATCGAATTCTATTCCATTTACTGCAGTGCAAAGCATCAAATCTCCTCCTGCAGAACGAATTTGACGTATTTTCCATTCATTATCTTGGTCGGAGCGTGGTGGTTGCATGATTAAAGTGAGTGCCTTCTTAGTACTTGTGCACCGTGAGAAACCCCTCATAAAAAACTACTAAATGGAGATTTCCCGATTCGAATAATCGTGATTTGATTAAACGTCGAATTGTGATACACAAAATTTCACATAAAGTACTTAACTTGGAACAAGCCAAAAGGTTAATTTAATGCGGGGATTTTAAATAAATCGCCACACGGGATAAAAGTTCTCTCGATGATTTGGGAAAAAGCCGTGTACCGTTCCCACCAGTTCGGAATCAAGTTGAATCTTCTTTTAAGAAATACTCGAAAGCTACATTTTTAGATCGATAAAGGAACGGGTGCTTCCCGTGTAGATCGGTATTTTAAATTTATCTAGTACCAGAACTCACTTTTACGTAGAACATATCGATTTATCGAATTTATACAGAGCATATCGATTAATCGAACATAACACATCGATTCGCAAGGGACTTATGCACTCGTTTTCGAATGCTGCAAGAAAGAACACGATTAGTCAACGAAAAGACAACAAACGAGCCAACGAAGGGGCTGGGTGTAAAACGCGTGAGAGCTGGGTGTAAAACGCGAGGGGGCTAGGTGTAGAGTCACCTAAATTTCGCTTTTTACACCCACCCCATACACCTAGGGGCTAGGTGTAAGAACACGTTTTTGGTACTACCGTACACCTAGGGAAACAGGCATTTTTTCGCTATAGCCGATTATACGAGATTTTCGCTTCTTTGACTGGGTGTAAGAAGGGATATAAAACCAACTCTTACACCCAGCTCTACACCCAGCCCCCTACATAGAGCTGGGTGTATCGAGCGTTTTTTTCAGCGTTTTACACCTAGCCCCCTCGCATTTTACACCCATCCCGACAAAAAGTGAGGCGCATAAGAATTCAGCCGTTAGTTTTCCACTTCGTCGATTGCATGATCGAACAAAGATGCTTCTAACGGCCCGTCGAGTTCGGAAACGGAGTCTTCACTCGACGGTGATAATTCTTCTTCTTTTTCTGCGAGTGATGGCATTGCATCATTATATTGAATGTTTGAAGTGGCTATCGGGATATTTGTATTCGTAACTGCGCTACTGTCTTCATCTTTGTATTCTTCTTCACACCTGTAGTTATCGAGGTTTATTGTTATCAATTCGGATAATTCTTCGCAAGATGCGTCAATCCGTAGCATATGAGGGGGCCTGTCCTCGTTAATTGTCGGGGATTCAGTATTTGGTCGCGTGTCACTACTTTGTAACAATGTAGCCCCTACTATCAGATCTTCTTTATTTGTTGCTTGCGATTCGGTAGATTTTTCACAGGAGTAGACGACCTCCTCATTTTCTTCGTATTGTCCTTCCTCCGCGTTTTCCATTAACAGCTTAGACGAGTCAAGCAATACGCTATTACTATTATCTTCATTTTGTAATAAAGCTGAGGCTATCGAGTTATTTTCGCGATATGTAATATCGTCTTCTTCCTTCGTTGTCGCTTCCGCTTCAGTAAACGATAACACTGGCAATTCCTTTTCTGGCGTTGCAGCCATTATCATATCATTATTTACTACTTCGATCACAGTCTCTGCATCGCTAATGTCAAAAGTGGGAATTACTTCTGTTTCACTTTCATATTCTTCGTTCGATTCTTCGTTTCCGTGTTCCAGAGTATGAAGTTGTGGAGGTGATACTGATAGATGATAATTTTGACGCTGTTCATCTTCGTCTGAATAATGATGACTACGATGATGGTTGAGTAGAAATTTTTCTGTCGCGGAAGTTAAATCGTCACTGCTTTCATTTCTTTCAGTTCCAGTTACATCTCTCACCGCCGCCGTATATCTAGCTTTTCTCACATTTTCTATAAGCATCTGAGAGCGCTGTTTATCTTCTCTGTTTTGATTCTTCATATCTTCTATCTCTCGGTGTTTCATAAAAGCTTGTTTCACTTGCTGCACAATAGCCTTTTTAAATTTACGACGAAATATAGTAAAATTGGACGCTAGTTCTTCGTTGGCTAATCGTTGCCTTTCTTTTTCCTCTTCTACTAACATATTCGGGTCAATGCCTTCTCGCAGACTTATTTTAGCGTATTCTTCAAAAAGAATTTTCATGTCATCGTTGCTGATAGTCGAGAGTTGATCTCCTAACCCGACAGTTATTTCTAAAGCAGTTTCACGTATAGTTTCTCCTCCTAAATAATGCCCGAATTTATCAATCAGACCTACTAGTACGGTTTTAGTCGTTTTCCCATAGAATAGTATAACCCGTATTCTATCTATTATGAAATAACAAAGTTCCGTCATATCTTTTACTTTTCTTCTGGTTTCTAAAGTCGAGCGCCTGCTGTCGTTTATTAGAGCTTCGGCCAACGATTCCTTCATAGAAACAATTAAATTGGGATAACTTAAAATGGTCGTATATTCCGCTTCTTCTATGAATTGGTTAATATTGCTTAAAATATTCTTCTCCCTGGTACGAGAAAATGTATGTTTCGAGCTTAAAGTCCGGAATAACGGCATTTTTATGCAGGGTTCTTAGTTCTACGTTGACACGTACGAAATCGTATCCAGTTCTCAAAGTGTTATTGGATCTAGAGGAACGAGTCAGAAGCAACATGCTTAGGCTACAAGTTAGATACCCCTCCTGCGTCGCAGTATAAAGAGAGCCATTCTGAAATCTTTCGAGCCAGTTCCAACCCCGCTATTACGCGTTACGTATCTTCTGTTCTCTGTGCGTTCGTTGTACAATTTTCCGCAATGTCGACGATTCCATCGAACAACAAACCTCCACGAGTCTCCTGGTGGAACGAGCAACATCGAACCGAGAAATCGACACCCGACATGCCTACTTTAAAGGGTGAGTGTATTAATTTGAAGGCGAAGTGTATCGAGATGCGAAACACGTTGGACGAAATTATCAAATCTATGGAGGAGGAGTCCGCGAAACGAAAATCGTCAGACTCGCTTTTCATCTTGCCTAAACGAGTGGAAGCTGAACGGGGGGTCGTCATCGATATGAACTTTTGTCGCGACAATAATTTGGAAAAAGTCGTGAAAGAGTTATCGGCATACGACCTCAGCACCCATTCCGCTCAACACTGGATTATAAAACCACCGAAAAATCCAAACAGGTTCGAGTTGGTAATGAAAATCTCACACGGAATACCGTGGTGTGAAGGTGATGTCGATTACGAACAATTGAGTAGTATAATTCGTCGGATAGCGTCAACTTTTAGCATTTTATTCGTGAAAGGCAAGGATATAGCGGATACACTTCGCGATTTGGAGAAGGGAAGACGCTATAACATCGTAGACGTCGAAGATATTGGATGTTCACTGATTGGAAGTCTACACAACGCCGCAAGAGGATCCCAATGCACGTTTCACAATTCGTTCCCTACATGGTGCACCGGTTATCAATGTAAAAGTATAGCTCTGTGGCTTTTAAACAAAACGTAGTCGTCGCTCAAGTTCCCCCTTACAGACTGTAAACATTTGTACGTAATATATGTCGATTTTGTTTCTTGTAAATATATCAGTGTAAATTAAATCTCGATTTTATTCGCATTTGGGTACCCATCGTATTCCCATACTGGTTGTCTATCGTTGTATTTACATTCGTGGTCTCACCATGCCAAAGTTTTTATAATTTAATAACGATTAACGAGACGTTTCCATTTGTTTTCGTCACGTCACGGTGAGGGGTTCTATCGATTTCACGTACAACCAACGCGTTGTTACATAGGGAAGTTTAATTCCCTTAGGTTTCATAGTAGGAAAATCGTTAGCCACTTTTGTGAAATGCTCTCGTTTTATCGCAACATCTCATAATCCCTAAGCCTTTGTAGTGTTGAGGAAAGCTGAACGCTAGGGTATGAACTATAAATGTGTAAAAATTAATCATTATTAAATGATCCGACTGTAGAACCATAGGTCTACCGTCGAAGTTTTTCATTGAGATAGGTTTCATTTTCATTTTTGAGATAACTTTGGTCGAAAAATATTATTATCGCAAAAGACGGCGTTGAAACCACGTTTAACCTAAATTATTGGTCTTCCTTAAATATACTTAAAACGCTGCCTTGGATAATTTCTAGGTATGGAACTAGGGAGATTCCTCCTCGGAGCTCGAGGAAAAAAAGTTGCGACCGAAAAATTCTCGGCCCATCGATCCTAGAAAGAAAATTCTTTCGGCCCGTGATCCGAGCCGGAAAAAAATTCCGGAGCGACGAAATAGTGTAACACTAACTCTCAACTCTTAAGACTTAAGACTAGAGAATACGGAGTCATCCCCACTCCCCACGTCTTAGAGTAACTTTATATCGAGCGGTTCTCGGCGTTAAGCTTCAGTGTCCACCGGTATTTCTTGGGGGGAGGGTGTATATTATTATTATATATATATTACATATATATATAATAATAATATAGTAACTCTTAACTCTTAACTCTTAAGACTTAAGACTAGGGACCTGCGAGCTCGAGGAAAAAAAAAAGTTCGGAAGAAATGCCCGAAAGAAAATCAGAATCTAAAACTAAAAGCGAAAGAGCCGAGACAGAAAAAAAAGAACCAACGACTATTTAGTCGTAGATTCGAGAATAAAATGTTCTCGTTCGAAAATCTCGGAGCTCGAGGGGAAAAAAAGTTGCGACCGAAAAAATTCTCGGTCTTTCGATTCTCTTTCGACCCGTGATCCGAGCCGGATAAAAAAGTTCGGAGCGACGAATTGCTATAATACTAACTCTTAACTCTTAAGACTTAAGACTAGGGAGCTTCCTCGGAGCTCGAGGAAAAAAAAGCTGCGACCCAAAAATTCTAGGTCCTTCGATTCTCGGACGAAAGAATATCGTACGAAACTGATTTACTCTCATTCCTGTTTTACCGCTTTATCCCCACTCCTTAGGTATTAGAGTAACTTTATATCGAGCGGTTCTCGGCGGTAAGCTTCAGTGTCCACCGGTATTTCTTGGGGGGAGGGTGTATATTATTATTATATATATATTACATATATATATATAATAATAATATAGTAACTCTTAACTCTTAACTCTTAAGACTTAAGACTAGGGACCTGGGAGCTCGAGGAAAAAAAAAAGTTCGGAAGAAATGCCCGAAAGAAAATCAGAATCTAAAACTAAAAGCGAAAGAGCCGAGACAGAAAAAAAAGAACCAACGACTATTTAGTCGTAGATTCGAGAATAAAATGTTCTCGTTCGAAAATCTCGGAGCTCGAGGGGAAAAAAAGTTGCGACCGAAAAAATTCTCGGTCTTTCGATTCTCTTTCGACCCGTGATCCGAGCCGGATAAAAAAGTTCGGAGCGACGAATTGCTATAATACTAACTCTTAACTCTTAAGACTTAAGACTAGGGAGCTTTCTCGGAGCTCGAGGAAAAAAAAGCTGCGACCCAAAAATTCTAGGTCCTTCGATTCTCGGACGAAAGAATATCGTACGAAACTGATTTACTCTCATTCCTGTTTTACCGCTTTATCCCCACTCCTTAGGTATTAGAGTAACTTTATATCGAGCGGTTCTCGGCGGTAAGCTTCAGTGTCCACCGGTATTTCTTGGGGGGAGGGTGTATATTATTATTATATATATATTACATATATATATAATAATAATATAGTAACTCTTAACTCTTAACTCTTAACTCTTAACTCTTAACTCTTAAGACTTAAGACTAGGGACCTGCGAGCTCGAGGAAAAAAAAAAAGTTCGGAAGAAATGCCCGAAAGAAAATCAGAATCTAAAACTAAAAGCGAAAGAGCCGAGACAGAAAAAAAAGAACCAACGACTATTTAGTCGTAGATTCGAGAATAAAATGTTCTCGTTCGAAAATCTCGGAGCTCGAGGGGAAAAAAAGTTGCGACCGAAAAAATTCTCGGCCCATCGATCCTCGAAAGAAAATTCTTTCGGCCCGTGATCCGAGCCGGAAAAAAATTCCGGAGCGACGAAATAGTGTAACACTAACTCTCAACTCTTAAGACTTAAGACTAGAGAATACGGAGTCATCCCCACTCCTTAGGTATTAGAGTAACTTTATATCGAGCGGTTCTCGGCGGTAAGCTTCAGTGTCCACCGGTATTTCTTGGGGGGAGGGTGTATATTATTATTATATATATATTACATATATATATAATAATAATATAGTAACTCTTAACTCTTAACTCTTAAGACTTAAGACTAGGGACCTGCGAGCTCGAGGAAAAAAAAAAAAGTTCGGAAGAAATGCCCGAAAGAAAATCAGAATCTAAAACTAAAAGCGAAAGAGCCGAGACAGAAAAAAAAGAACCAACGACTATTTAGTCGTAGATTCGAGAATAAAATGTTCTCGTTCGAAAATCTCGGAGCTCGAGGGGAAAAAAAGTTGCGACCGAAAAAATTCTCGGTCCTTCGATCCTCGATAGAAAAATCTTTCGGCCCGTGATCCGAGCCGGATAAAAAATTCCGGAGCGACGAATAGTGTATAACACTAACTCTCAACTCTTAAGACTTTACTAGGGAGCTTCCTCGGAGCTAGGAAAAAAAAGCTGCGGAGTCATCTAGGTCCTTCGAATTCTCCTCGAAAGAATATCGTACGAAACTGATTTACTCTCATTCCGTTTTAGATCCCCACTCCTTAGGTATTAGATATATATCGAGCGGTTCTCGGCGGTTAAGCTTCAGTGTCCACCGGTATTTCTTGGGGGGAGGGTGTATATTATTATTATATATATATTACATATATATATATAATAATATATATAACTCTTAACTCTTAACTCTTAAGACTTAAGACTAGGGACCTGCGAGCTCGAGGAAAAAAAAAAAGTTCGGAAGAAATGCCCGAAAGAAAATCAGAATCTAAAACTAAAAGCGAAAGAGCCGAGACAGAAAAAAAAGAACCAACGACTATTTAGTCGTAGATTCGAGAATAAAATGTTCTCGTTCGAAAATCTCGGAGCTCGAGGGGAAAAAAAGTTGCGACCGAAAAAATTCTCGGTCTTTCGATTCTCTTTCGGCCCGTGATCCGAGCCGGAAAAAAATTTCGGAGCGACGAATTGCTATAATACTAACTCTTAACTCTTAAGACTTAAGACTAGGGAAGCTCGAGGAAAAAAAAGCTGCGACCCAAAAATTCTAGGTCCTTCGATTCTCGGACGAAAGAATATCGTACGAAACTGATTTACTCTCATTCCTGTTTTACCGCTTTATCCCCACTCCTTAGGTATTAGAGTAACTTTATATCGAGCGGTTCTCGGCGGTAAGCTTCAGTGTCCACCGGTATTTCTTGGGGGGAGGGTGTATATTATTATTATATATATATTACATATATATATAATAATAATATAGTAACTCTTAACTCTTAACTCTTAAGACTTAAGACTAGGGACCTGCGAGCTCGAGGAAAAAAAAAAAGTTCGGAAGAAATGCCCGAAAGAAAATCAGAATCTAAAACTAAAAGCGAAAGAGCCGAGACAGAAAAAAAAGAACCAACGACTATTTAGTCGTAGATTCGAGAATAAAATGTTCTCGTTCGAAAATCTCGGAGCTCGAGGGGAAAAAAAGTTGCGACCGAAAAAATTCTCGGCCCATCGATCCTCGAAAGAAAATTCTTTCGGCCCGTGATCCGAGCCGGAAAAAAATTCCGGAGCGACGAAATAGTGTAACACTAACTCTCAACTCTTAAGACTTAAGACTAGAGAATACGGAGTCATCCCCACTCCTTAGGTATTAGAGTAACTTTATATCGAGCGGTTCTCGGCGGTAAGCTTCAGTGTCCACCGGTATTTCTTGGGGGGAGGGTGTATATTATTATTATATATATATTACATATATATATAATAATAATATAGTAACTCTTAACTCTTAACTCTTAAGACTTAAGACTAGGGACCTGCGAGCTCGAGGAAAAAAAAAAGTTCGGAAGAAATGCCCGAAAGAAAATCAGAATCTAAAACTAAAAGCGAAAGAGCCGAGACAGAAAAAAAAGAACCAACGACTATTTAGTCGTAGATTCGAGAATAAAATGTTCTCGTTCGAAAATCTCGGAGCTCGAGGGGAAAAAAAGTTGCGACCGAAAAAATTCTCGGCCCATCGATCCTCGAAAGAAAATTCTTTCGGCCCGTGATCCGAGCCGGAAAAAAATTCCGGAGCGACGAAATAGTGTAACACTAACTCTCAACTCTTAAGACTTAAGACTAGAGAATACGGAGTCATCCCCACTCCTTAGGTATTAGAGTAACTTTATATCGAGCGGTTCTCGGCGGTAAGCTTCAGTGTCCACCGGTATTTCTTGGGGGGAGGGTGTATATTATTATTATATATATATTACATATATATATAATAATAATATAGTAACTCTTAACTCTTAACTCTTAACTCTTAAGACTTAAGACTAGGGACCTGCGAGCTCGAGGAAAAAAAAAAAGTTCGGAAGAAATGCCCGAAAGAAAATCAGAATCTAAAACTAAAAGCGAAAGAGCCGAGACAGAAAAAAAAGAACCAACGACTATTTAGTCGTAGATTCGAGAATAAAATGTTCTCGTTCGAAAATCTCGGAGCTCGAGGGGAAAAAAAGTTGCGACCGAAAAAATTCTCGGCCCATCGATCCTCGAAAGAAAATTCTTTCGGCCCGTGATCCGAGCCGGAAAAAAATTCCGGAGCGACGAAATAGTGTAACACTAACTCTCAACTCTTAAGACTTAAGACTAGAGAATACGGAGTCATCCCCACTCCCTACGTCTTAGAGTAACTTTATATCGAGCGGTTCTCGGCGTTAAGCCTCAGTGTCCGCCGATATTTCTTGGGGGGAGGGTGTATATTATTATTATATATATATTACATATATATATAATAATAATATAGTAACTCTTAACTCTTAACTCTTAAGACTTAAGACTAGGGACCTGCGAGCTCGAGGAAAA
Source organism: Adelphocoris suturalis (assembly GCA_030762985.1). Taxonomy (NCBI): domain Eukaryota; kingdom Metazoa; phylum Arthropoda; class Insecta; order Hemiptera; family Miridae; genus Adelphocoris; species Adelphocoris suturalis. The sequence continues at coordinate 21,411,834 of CM061042.1, forward strand.
AAAAAAGTTCGGAAGAAATGCCCGAAAGAAAATCAGAATCCAAAACTAAAAGCGAAAGAGCCGAGACAGAAAAAAAAGAACCAACGACTATTTAGTCGTAGATTCGAGAATAAAATGTTCTCGTTCGAAAATCTCGGAGCTCGAGGAGAAAAAAAGTTGCGACCGAAAAAATTCTCGGCCCATCGATCCTCGAAAGAAAATTCTTTCGGCCCGTGATCCGAGCCGGAAAAAAATTCCGGAGCGACGAAATAGTGTAACACTAACTCTCAACTCTTAAGACTTAAGACTAGAGAATACGGAGTCATCCCCACTCCCTACGTCTTAGAGTAACTTTATATCGAGCGGTTCTCGGCGTTAAGCCTCAGTGTCCGCCGATATTTCTTGGGGGGAGGGTGTATATTATTATTATATATATATTACATATATATATAATAATAATATAGTAACTCTTAACTCTTAACTCTTAAGACTTAAGACTAGGGACCTGGGAGCTCGAGGAAAAAAAAAAGTTCGGAAGAAATGCCCGAAAGAAAATCAGAATCCAAAACTAAAAGCGAAAGAGCCGAGACAGAAAAAAAAGAACCAACGACTATTTAGTCGTAGATTCGAGAATAAAATGTTCTCGTTCGAAAATCTCGGAGCTCGAGGAGAAAAAAAGTTGCGACCGAAAAAATTCTCGGCCCATCGATCCTCGAAAGAAAATTCTTTCGGCCCGTTTTAGTCGTTGGTTCGAGAATAAAATGTTCTCGTTCGAAAATCTCGGAGCTCGAGGAAAAAAAAAGTTGCGACCGAAATATTCTCGGTCCTTCGATCCTCGATAGAAAAATCTTTCGACTCGAGGACGGAGCCGTAGAAAGTTTCGCGTAACTTGGTTACCTAGTCGTATTTCCCAGTAAGAAACATTCTCGTCCGAAGTACTTAGAACCAAAGGGAATACAAATTGGGTGGGTAGAATCAAAAATCTATCTCGGTCAAAGGTCAGATCTGTTTAAATCAGTTTCGGCCGTATTCTGGGTAGACATTTTATGTTCGGACTTTTCTCATGGAGACTAGAGAGTATTACTAGAGAGTTGGGTGGTTGAGAGGATTTTCTTCTGGAAATCGAAAACCCTAGCATTTTTTTGATCCCAACTTTTTTTCTACCTGAGCTCCGAGGAAGAATCTCCCTAGTCTTAGGTCTATAAGGATAAGGGGAAAATAAAATACGTCGATATCGGTTTCTCTTTCTCGAGACATTTATTTCATCGCTGCGAACTTTTATTCTTCGGCACGGACCGAAAAATTGTTCTTTCGAGGATCTAAAGACCTAAAATCTTTCGGTCGTAACTTTTTTCCTCTATATAGTCGTTGGTTCATGTTCCTTTCGTTTGGTTCGGATTCTCTTTCGGATATTTTCTTCCTACCTTATTGTTTTTCCTCGAGCTCCGAGGAAGAGTCTCCCTAGTCTTAAGTCTTAAGAGTTAAGTCTTAAGAGTAAAGAGTTAGTATATTATTATTATATAGTTTGAAGGTGTCGACGCGAATTCGATACCTTTAGTGAGGTCCGACCAAGAACGTTTGAACGGCGAATTTTTCAAGTGATTCGATAAAACGGCCGCTGGATCACTGTAACCAAGCGATCTAGCGATAGCTTTCCTTTATCGGGAAGGAAATCCGAGTCAACAGCTGAAAAACGAACGATCGACTATCTAGTCGTAGATTCTCGCTGATCTCAGATCTCGAGGACATCATTTTTTCTGATCTTTATTTCCCTGGAGCTCTGAGAAATTTCCCTAGTCTTAAGACTTAAGAGTTAGTGTTATTACAACAATAATATAGTCATTGAGTAGGAGCGGGGTGAATAATTAGCGTATAAATTTCGTACTACATTTATTTAGCCACTCCGAAACCATCCGGTTCGGATGAAGGATTTTCCGACGAGAACATTTTATTCTCGAATCTACGACTAAACGTCGTTCGTTCCTCTTTTTGTTTTGTCTCGGTTCTTTCGCTTTTAGTTTTCAATTCGGAATTCCTTTCGAGTAGTTCTTCCGAACTTTTTTCCTCGAGCTCCAAAGAGAAGTCTCCCTAGTCTTAAGTCTTAAGAGTTAAGTCTTAAGAGTTAAGAGTTACTATATTATTATTATATATATATGTAATATATATATAATAATAATATACACCCTCCTCCTAAGAAATACCGGTGGACACTGAAGCGTAACCCCGAAAACGGCTTAGTATATAGTTCTCCAAAGACGTAAGGAGTGGGGATAAAGCGGTAAAGCAGGAATTAGAGTAAATCAGTTTCATAGGATTTTTCTTTCGAGGATCAAAGGACCGAGAATTTTTCGGTCGCAACTTTTTTCCTCGAGCTCCGAGAAAGCTCCTTAGTCTTAAGTCTTAAGAGTCAAGAGTTGGTATTGTAGTAATTAGTCGCTCCGAACTTTTTTTCCTCGAGCTCCAAAGAGGAGTCTCCCTAGTCTTAAGTCTTAAGAGTTAAGTCTTAAGAGTTAAGTCTTAAGAGTTAAGAGGGTGTATATTATTATTATATATATATGTAATATATATATAATAATAATATACACCCTCCCCCTAAGAAATACCGGTGGACACTGAAGCCTGACAGTCGGATCAGTTTAGTATATCGTGAGCAAAGGAGTAGGAGTGGGGGTATAGTCGTGGAGTGGGGATATCTTCGTATCTTTAGTCTTAAGTCTTAAGAGTTAAGAGTTAGCGTTACAGTATTTCGCCGCCTCGGACTTTTTTTCCCTCTAGCTCCGTGGAGGAATCTCCCTAGTCTCAAGTCTTAAGAGTTAAGTTTTAAGAGTTAAGAATTAATACTAAATCCTAAGTCTTGGGACTAGGGAGAAAAATTCCTCGGAGCTAGAGAAGAAAAAATCTGAGAGTTGACGAACGTCGTTGATCGTTTTAAAAAGTAAATCTTCTAGTCCGAAAATCTTGGAGGCCGAGAATAAAAGTTACAATCGAACCCTTAGGGTCTTTGATCCTCAGACAAATAAAAATCTTTCGGTCAAGAATCAGAACTGATGGAAAATCATTTCGGCCCTGTAACTCCCCACTTGTATTTTCCATTCCCTCACAAAAAAAGTCTCACAATGAATGCTAAAACCTAGAGTTGTATTTTTCTTAGTTTGGACCTTTTTTTTAGTTTGAAACAGCTCGTCTTGCCACACACATACTCTGTTATCTGCCCAATCAGGAATAAAGAATAAGGGTTTCCTCCACCCTCGTATCATTGGTTTCATTCTTCTCAATTCCTTGGATGGCGCCCTTAATCCTTTGTTCTTCTCGCTCATATTCTTTCTCACCTCGCGTTGCACCCTTTTCAAATTGTAGACGGAGGCATTGGTTGTTTATTTTATAGAACTTGATCGTTCTCTCTTATACAGGAGGTATCTAGTTGGTATTCGATAAAAAGGAATGAGTCCTACTGGTAAGGGATTAGGTAATTTAAACGCAATTTACAATCGTTTTTTTATTACGTACTTTCGGCCTAGCGTATATACATCGAGATTGTAACGAAACGTAACATTTTACCGTTACTATTACTAACATAATCATAACTAACTTAAAAATACGACTATTATGACACTCTGATTTAACTACGCTTACATACAAATATACATATATACATATAAAATATACATATATCACGATACAAACGTGTCTAATAGGAACGCGGGATATTGTCGTACAAAACGATGTAAACTACTATTCATACTAACATTATTATTATTATATTATTGCTATTTACCCGCTGAGCGAAACGGCAAACGGCGGACCGAGGGTTCCTCCAGGTATCGTCAGGCTCACCACCATTCGTCAGACTCACGCGAATCGTCGAACCACTGAGCGATGGCTTGGCTCGTAAACATAGCGCACATCGTCGGCGAGTTTCTATGGTGTAAACATGAAACACACCCGGAACTCGCTGCCCGTATAGTTTCTAATCGTGGCCATCTTCTCGTGTCCAAGTCCACTATGGCTAAGTCGTCTGGCTCCGTATAACGTCGAAGGACGTCCACCTTTTGTCGTCCTTTGACGTAGATGGTGTTATACCTCGTCGTTATACGACGAATAATACAGGCGACACGTTCGTACTCCACGTCGCCGTCCTCCCACGATATGCCGTGTACCTGGTCCGTCGCGTATCCGTTTGTCTCCTGTGCTTTCCTGTTACGAAGACGTCCCGAGGGAGGCTCGAATATATAGTGATCCGAGGATCTATAGTGTAGGTCAAATATCGCCAACTCTTTGACGATATACTTCATGTCGTCGTCGAAAAAACAGTGTACGTCGAGAACTGCACTGCCAGCGGCGAATGACGGCCTCTCACTGAGATAATAACGGGGGTCCATGTTGTACGAGAGAAAATATTTGTTGCGGCAAATACACGGAGAAGCGTACTCGACTGACTACAAAAACACGTGCCGGCTCTTTTATACTATTCCCGACAAGCGGGGATTCGGAAATAGCTCCGCCGGGGATTCGTCTTTTTTGTCGTTCGATGTAGAGAACTAGCTCCGAATGCACGGATACATCCAGTCGTACTGATCGAGAGTAGAGGGGAATCCAACTGTCTGGGCAGTATAAAGAGAGCCAGTCGGAAATCTTCGAAGCCAGTTTCAACTCGCTCTTACGCGTTCGTGCGTAAGAGCGAGTTGTACAATTTTTCCGCAATGTCGACGGTTCTATCGAACAACAAACCTCCTCAAGCCTCCTGGTGGTCCCGGCAGCAGCAAACCAAGAAATCGACACATTCCTCAAGTTCAGACAAACCTTCCATCGAAACTCCGCTCGAAACATTAAAGGCTGCGGCAAGATGCGAAACATGTTGGAGGACTCGATCAAATCTATCGACGAAGAGTCCGCCGAGCGAGAATTATCGGACTCATCCGCCTACCCGCATCAAAAGCAAAACGACGGGTCATCATCGACATGAACTTTTGTTTCGACGATAAAATGAAAAATGTCGTGAAAGAGTTGTCGACGTACGATCTCGAAACTCTTCCCACTCAACACTGGATCATGCAACATTCGATTAATCGCGTCAGTAACCCCAGAGCTAAAAACGCCAACGAGTGGGTAGCTAAACACATACACGGAATACAGTGGTACGAAGGTGACGTTGGTTACGACCGGTTAGATAGTATAATTCTTCGGATTGCGTTAATTTTCGACGTTTTGTACGTAAAAGGTCGGGACAAGCGGATATACCTCGCAATTTAGTGAAGGAAAGAGACGTTACCATCCTGGACGTCGAAGAGATTGGATTTCCCAAGCTTGAGAGTCTACGCCATGAGAGGATCCTACTGTATATTTCACAATTCCTCGCCTACATCGTGCACTACCTATGCGTTACCATCCTGGACGTCGAAGAGATTGGATTTCCCAAGCTTGAGAGTCTGCACAACGCCACGAGAGGATCCCACTGCATATTTCATAATTCACTGGACATTTTCATGGGAGAAAGTTCTCGGCAAACTCTCGTCGTAATTAACCCGGCGGAAACTCCTATTCTCGCAGATGACATCTCTTCCTCTTCGAATACAAGCCGACAGTATAAGTAACCAATCTCAACTAAAATGTATTATTTTCATATACACCCGTCGATTTTGTTACCTTAATTATTTATTGTAAATATATCAGTGACGTTAACGTCTCATTTTTATAATCATTTGCGTACCCTCGTATACCGGTCGTCTATTGTTGTAATTACATTCGAAGTCTCACCAGTCCAAAGTATGTTTCATTGAGATGCGTTTCATTTCCGTTTTTGAGATAACTTTGATTGAATAATGTTATCATCGTAAATGATGGCGTTGAAACCTCGTTCAACCTAAATTGTCGTTTTTCTTTATATATAAGAGAAGGATACGAAAAAAAGAAATAATATGAAGAGAACAAAGGAGGAGGATATGGTAAATAGTGAAACCGAACAAAGACAGAGTAGAAGTTTTTTTAGAGGCAGAAGTCGAAGTCCCTCTCCCTCTAAGAGAAACAACTCTAATAGGATCAGAAGAAGAAGTAGAAGTCTCTCTGCTTCTAGGGGGAAAAGTCCCGAAAGGCAGGCAAGAAGAAGTAAAAGTCCTTCCGCTAAATCACGGGAGCAGAGGCAGGCAAGAAGAAGTAAAAGTCCTTCGACTAAATCACGAGAGCAGAGGCAGGCAAGAAGAAGTAAAAGTCCTTCCGCTAAATCACGGGGGCAGAGGCATACGAGACGACGCAGTAATAGCTCTGGATCCGAAAGCGGAGGAGAAGGTGGCGAACGAACGTCGTTTCTAAAATGTGTCTATTGTCAAACGGTAGAAACTAAAAAATCCGTCATGACGAAACACGTTCGTGAGTCTCATCCAGTTTATAAATGTCCTTCATGCGTGGATGGTCAACATTTCACGTTCAACAAGTATAAGCTCCACGCCAAAGATAAGCATGTATATACCAATTGCATATTTTGTTTGGATACTATTAACCACGCTGCCCGTTATAAGAATTGTCCGCTCAAACAACAATTCGAATTAACCGTGGCTCCATTAGTGGTTAATGAAAGAAAGAAACCCAAATCTTTCGGTAGCAATTTACAAATAAAACAAACGAGTCAAATCGTAGACAATAACGGGAATGTTAAATATAAATACGTTCAGTCTACTACCAAAGGGCCTACAGACAATTTTATTATACGTGGCACCAAATATGGGAAGCTTCCAAAACAGATTGCTAAACATCAAAATAGAAACATCGTCGTTTCACCAGAATGTGGGTCTGGTGACTCTGACAGCAATTAGACAATCGCACAAAAAATAAGAGAAGGTTAGAACTTTTGTTGTATTTTAAAACCCGACAGTTTTATCATTCTCCCATTACAGGATGTTTCAATTTCGATCGATAGATTTCTCCAAAATCGAACCGGGAGTTCCGGAATTCGCTATAAAAAAACACAAAGAAAATTGTAAAGATAACTTGAGCACGAAGAACCACCTATTAACTCCATTAAAATCTATCATCGACGCCATCAATAAGGGTCGTCCTCTCTTTAACGTCAATAGCAATAATACTAATAATAATAACAATAAAGATATTGATTACAGCGCGTTAAGTACTATGTGTATTTTTTGCAACGACGAATCCAAAGGTGATACTGCAAACCCGATCTTAGCAGGGGCTCATCAGAAATGTTGGAAAGAGTGTCTGCCAGTCGAAATAAACTTTCACCAACGTCTTGCAAAAGGGATAGATCCGAATTCGGCGTTTATTGGCAATATTATTGATGGAGGCGGAGGAGGTACTCAGTCCTCTGATCAGGGTCTAATCAGTCGAAGGATACAAGCTCATCTAGGAGCTAGTTCGAGTAGGAAAGTACACATACTTCCGGTGTTTTCTACGATTCGTAATAAAGAGGAATTGGAAGCGACTGTCAAAGCTACATTAGGAGCTAACGTTGATAATAAAAACACAGCTAAAAGCGTACAAGCGGGAAGGTGTCTCATCAATTTGTTAACGAGCGATGAGCCATTTTATAGCATCAAAAGAGACGCAATTTGTAAATATTTGCTTCGTATAGCTCAAAATCACTTGACACGTTTAAATACAAAACTCGTGCTATGTAGCCCCGGACCTTTGTCATCATCGTCGTCGTATTATAGCGTGAATTTAGGAGACATATGTCTCATGGATATCCCATTCATAGCCATATGCGATCCGAGTACTCTCGAAGGACCCGCAGTACCGTCTGTGTGTGTCCGACCAGCTAATATAACCGCTACCTGTTATCGTGCAAAATCATTGGTAGAAACGATGAAAACTACCAACGAGCCCAGTTACAGTAGCGATAATAATGACAGCATAGCATTATTCACGTTGGAAGCACCCGTTTTAGTTACCCCTGTAACTGAAAAACAATTGACAGAATCTAATAAATATAACGGATTGCAATTACCAGTAATTACTGACTGCGTAGTTCCTATTTTGTTGAGCTCTAGTATGGTGGGGCCTAAAACGCTCGCTCCTGCTTCATCTATAGATTTCCAAAAGACTTGTACATCGCTGATAGCAAAACCTGCGATAGAATCTGAACAATTTACCTATTATATGCAATACACGTAACGAGCCAAACGACAAAAACGTATAACTACAAAAAAAAAACTTGGAAAAATAGAGAGAGCTTCGAGCATCCCTGTATGGACGAGTAGTTAAAGTCGAACCATAGTTTTTTCCCAAGTTAGCTAAAGAAGAAGAAATAAGAGAAATGAAACGAAGGAAAGACGAAACTCGACCTCGACGGAAATCGAAGTCTCAGAATTATTGCGATATTGACGATGCATTCGACATACGTTCAGACGATGATGATACCGAAAAGGATGATGAGGACGACGAAGATGACAGTAGCGAATTCGTTAATGAAGATATTAAAGCGTTAAATAAAATTCGTAGCGTTGTCGTTGACACCATGAAAAATAAAAACAACGGTAATTCGGAGCAGCGCCAACAACGACGACGACCATGCTACCAAACAGGCCGAGATGGTGACGACAACGAAAGCATAACGGAAGAACGAGACGAGATATTAGAAAAAGGGAAAGGGATAATGGTTATGAGAAGAAGTCCAACCCAACGAAGAAATCCGAATTACGAGACAAATATGTACGCAGTTATATGCTTGGACGTCAATTACACGCTTTTAGATGAAAACGATAAACTGTTTCCTAGTTTTTGGGATTTCTTCGAAGAAATCGAATATCGTCTACCTAATACTAACTTGAAAACGTGTTTAGTTATTTATTCGCACGGTTCTCCTAACTATATACAGAAGGTTTTAGCGAATCAACTAGCTCCTTTTGCTAAAGCGTTCAAACTAGTTTTAGCGGACGATAAAAATAGACTTACTAAACCCATTACCAACGTTAGACAATATTTAGACTGGAAATATTTAAACGGGCCGTCAATTATAGTGGACGACCGACTCGACATTGTGAGAACTGGACACTACGATGTACCTATTTGTGTGTGCGACTTTTATAAATTCGACAGTAACGATACAAAAGTTATTGACGTCAACTATAAAGGTTTGTTGACGTTTATGGTAAAAGAAGTAGATAGATTTATTCAGAGAAGGGCTAAATAAAGACATACCTACGTATAAATCTCTTTCGCTTTTGTTTTCATTTTTTCTTTTTTTTTTTGTTCCCTCTAGCTCCTAAATTATTATTCGGACGGGAGATATTTATTCTCGAATCGACGACTAAATGATCGTTCGCTCGTTTTCCTTTCGTTTGGTTCGGATTTATTTTCGAATATTTTTTCCAATTTATTTTTTCCCCTCGAGCTCCGATGAGGAATCTTCCTAGTCTTAAGTCTTAAGAGTTAAGTCTCAAGAGTTAAGAGTTAGTATATTATTATAATATATATACGTAATATATAAATAATAATAATATACACCCTCCCCCTAAGAAATACCGGTGGACACTGAAGCGTAACCCCGAGAACGGCTTAGTATATAGTTATTCCGAGACGTAAGGAGTGGGGATGACTCCGTAGTCTCTAGTCTCAAGTCTTAAGAGTTAAGAGTTAGCCTTACGCTATTTCGTCGCTCCGAACTTTTTTCCCTCGACGCGGATTTCGGGGCGAAAGATATTTCTTTCGAGGATCGAAGGACCTAGAGTTTTTCGATCTCGACGTTTTCTTCTCCTCGAGCTCCGAGGAGGAATCTTCCTAGTCTTAAGTCTTAAGAGAGTTAAGAGTTAGTATATTATTATTACGTATATATATGAATATGTATGTGTAATGTCATAAAGTAAGAGTTCAGAAAAGGAATAAACGAAAAACACTCGCGTTTTCGTCATTGTTATTTTATTCGTTGATAATACATTTTAGTTGAGATTGATTACATATTCTAGTTTTCATGACGAGTCTATGTTTTTCTGAACACCCTTGCATATCTAAATACAACGATTCCGTTTTAAATGTCGCTCCTTGACATTGAAAAGAGGTCTGTAGAAAATCTGGTAGAATAGGGAAAAATAATTGTCGGCTTGTACCTGATGATGAAGAGACGCCATTTGCGAGAATGGGAGTTATCGCCGGGTTAATTACGACGAGAGTTTGCCGAGAACTTTCTCCCATGAAATTTTCATTTCGAGTCGTCCACCCGCGGATCTGACCGATGTATGGAACGTTGTTGTTGGTATAATCGACGAATCGCGTAAAATCCGTAACGTAAAACTTGGTTTTGTTTACATAAGGGAATCGTCGTTGATCCGTCGTAGTCAGGGAACTTTTGTTGAAGGAATAAACAAATCCCCTCAAGGCGAAATACGGCGGAGCCTCCATTTGAATGATATGTTCGTTCGGATTGATGGCGTTTGAATAACGAACGGAGATACAACGGTATAACGCTCGACAAAATTTTATATAATAATCCCATCTTTGAAGATTCGTCCGCAACAGTAACATAATATTCGGATTAAACGGACCGATCGAAGGAGCCTTTGTGGTATTGTCTAATTTATCCGAATCCGCGGGATAACTTTCATTTTGAGCGATTATGTCTCGTATATAATCGACGTATCTCGCTGCTATTTCTGTTACGTCGATATCATTTTTGTGATGGAGTCGTCGCTCCAACTGCAGTGAAGATGGTAGCGATGACTGATTGTTTACTGACAACCGATGATTTGTAGACAGCTCAAACTTTGTAATAGTATACTCGTCAGCGGACTGAAAATAGAATTGTCTCCATACGTCCGTAAAATCCAAATGATGTAGCATCTTTTGAGACATTCGCTTCTTATCCGTGTGTCGAAGTGTCTCACTACTGTTACTACCTTCTTTCTCTTCTTCTATTTCACTGACCACATAGCCGTAATTGCCTTCGTCGATGTCCCAGTAATTCTCTTCCGTATTTTCGAATCCTATAGGATCACATTGATTTGGATCTCCGACGTATAAAAGGACGTTTTGACGTGGGAAAATTGCTTCCATGGCATAGAGGATATACAGGTTTTCCGCCGAACTGTTGAGTCCGTATTCGTCTATTATTATTAAATTACGTTTCCCTCTTTTAGGGTTTTCGAGAATAGAAGACGACACCGACACGGAAGCGTTTTCACTAATATATTTGAGCGTGTCGGAATTATTCTCCGATTCCTGGTCAGCAGCGGGTGTAGGAACAATGTGTTTAGGGGGGAAATAACTACAAAAATCTTCTACCATGGTATCTTTAATGTTGATAGATTTGAACCAACTATTGCTTTCCACAGTTGAAAAAGGCGACAGAGAAACGTCGGAAGAATCGTTCTGCAATAAACTCAGCGTCGTTGTTAATTTTGCGGTAGAAGAGAGAAAAATCTGTTTACTCTCAAAGTCCTCGGTCGATTGAGAATTTTTAGCTAGCGTTAATATATCCGTGTTTTCCAGACACAGAGGAGAATACTCGATATTTTCCGGTTTAAAATTGCTCAGATTCGTAAGTTGTTTACAGATTACAAATAACTTATGACCTTCGAGTATGGCAGACTTTGCTATAGCTGACGCCACGTACGATTTACCCGTTCCAGCCGCCCCATTAATAATGTATAGGGACGACGATGATGAAACAGGGACAGATCTGAGATCATCCAACACCTGATCGTAAATTAGTCGTTGATGCGGATCGAAACTTTGTTCTTTTTCTTCTTCCTTTTTCCGCTTTCCGGACGATGGTGGTGGTGCGTCTGTCCTAAACTTTGTTTTATTTGACAAAAAGTGAGAGGACTGCTGTCGTCGTCCAAAAACTGACTCTAAACTGCTCGGTTTAATGATCCCCTCACTAATAATTTGCGTTATAGGGATATTACAGCAGTCATTGTCATTATTTTCATCTTCCTTCTCAGGGTGGTTGACGAAGACATTGTCGTTGTTACCGCTGTTATCGTCACTATTGGGAAACTTTGAAAAACAAAAACGGAAAGATTCGAGTATATTCATTGCTTCTTCAGAGATTCGAACGAGCGTCTCTCAATTACTACACCTTCAATGAAAATAGGCGACAGCGGGTAGAGGATATACCCTCGAGCTTCGATGAAAGGGGGGAGGGGGTAGCGAAATAAGTAGGAGAGAGAAAACAAATAAGATGAGCTTCGGTATCGTTTCTGCCGCTCTTCTCAAACATGTTAAAAAAATGTCCTTGGTCGAACATAAAAGCTCACAAAACTACGGGAGGGTGTAAACTGATTGAAATTGGGAAACCATATCATCGTCCTATAAACGGAATAGAGGGAGACGACGAAGAAGAAAACAAAGAAGACAATTATACTGATGACGAGGACACAGGCTACGAAGGAACGAGCGTACGAGAACGAGGGGGGAGAATTAAAACGAGTGGCCGTTTGTACACGCACGTTTTCAAATCAACGCATTATACCAAACATTCGGACGGTAGTTTGATGGGTGGTAACCACATCGACCTATACTCTGAATTCGATCCTCACGATAACGTTTGTACATTTTCTTCGCTACCTTTCAGTTTATCCGAAGCTATTCACTTGAGCCAATTACAGTTGAAAGTTAAAGATTTCTGGAAATTCGTCGAAATATTTGTAGATTTTCACGCTAACGATGACATTCTCCGAGAGAGGGAAGGGTTTTACCCACAATGTACGTCCGCATTAGATTGTCTCGTAGTGGGTTATAATAAAGATGACAATTTCAACGAGGATGGAGACGATGACAATGACGACAACGGTGGTAGTAATTTTACATCATTACGCGTTATCCCTCTGCGATATATAAAATTTTCCGCAAATCCTAGCAAATTTTATACGGCTTTGTCGAGATTGATATACGACCTCGTCAAGGCGTCTATGACGTCAATTATATCGAATGAGATGAAAAAAATGTTGGAAATGGCCACCCTCGAAGAAGGAATAGTCGGTGTTGCTGGGAATGACGAAGTGGCTATTGATGTATTAACTACGTTATATAAACGTAAAAGATTAAAAGCAATGTATTGTCGAGGGGATGGGTTTCGCATGATAAAAAAAAAGGAAGATAATAAAAATCAAGATACCCTCAACTCGTGCCTTTTGTACAATCTCGGTAAACTCGAGCCGAAATGGTGGCTAGCGAATAGCGTTTTATTCGGAAATAAAAATAATTACGCGCACGCCATTATATGCTCAGGTTCGAGTATAGCACTTACTCCTCAATGGTTCGAATTTGTCGTGAACTTTATAAAGTATAAAACTAACGATTTGGCGGATCGACGACATATATCTAAAATTAACGCCTTGCATAAAGAATGGATTCAACAGTGTGAGAATATGACGACGACGACGACCGTGTATCAAGATGGAAACGTTGGTGGCGTCAGCATGAGAGAAAATAATAGAAACAAAATAGGGGAATGGGACGATCAAGGAAAGAAAAACCCTTTACGATCGTTTTTGGACAACTTATCCCTACAGCTAAGTGATGGCGGTGGGAAATACCAAGAGAAAGCCCAAAAACATAAAGAAGAAGAAGAAGAAGAAGAAGAAGGAGAAGAAGAATACGAAGGATGCTAGCCATAATTACCTTTACACGGACGTTTCAACTGGTAGAATGTTCCAATTAACCTCTGTCCACCACAGAGGTTTTAATTTTCCTCCGTTTAGTGAGATATCTTCGTCCAACGGATGACATATATGTTTAAAAAGCGACCAAATAACTAACTTTGTGTGATACGTAGTCAAAATCTTTTTGTGGTAATTCTGATTAGATTTTGATCTAGTCAAATACCTTATTAATACGGGTAAACGACTTTTTCTTACTTTGTCGTCTCCGTCACTCGTTTCAGTTGGTGTTGCCGTCGTTAAACTCGACAATGAGCCTCTGCCGGAAGCAAAGCATTTACAAGCGTTTTCCACGACTCCGTCTCCCGTACACATTATATCGTCGTATTTAGACGAGATGCCTTCGGCATTTATTCTGATTTCTGTAGCCCCTTCGCTGTACATGTAATGGCCATTGCGGTTTGTGTAATGCTCGAGACACAAAGGAGGAGGTTTTGTCATGCGAGTTTTTCGTTCAAACGCTTCTTCGAGCATCTCCAGAGAACGGGGAAAAGAGTTACGGTGATGAAGTAGAAATTCCTTCCTATTAATCGAGATCGGGCATAGATCGTAATACGATGGCCATCTAGTTACTACATCCATGAAATCTCGAGCGTTGTCGAATACCAAAGAAGTTAATCCCGAGGAGCTATCTTTATATTTTAAAGTAGTGATGGTTCCGTTTAAAGGAACGGCTATTAACAAATGAATTATAACGTTATACGGCAATTTGAGCGTAGGATTAATTACTCGTTCGAAATATCTTCCAATTAAGCCTCCGTTACTATGGGAAATGAAAATCAAATGTTTTCTATTGGACGTGACGTTTTGATTTAAAAAATGGACTAAACGCTCCGCATTTGTTTGACACGATAGCGTCCAATTATACGTAAATACGAGCGTAGGAGGGATGTTTGGAAATAAGTACGACATCATATCCAGAAATTTACCGTATCCTTCGTGAACTCCAAACATACCTTTTGTACCACGAGGCAAACGTTTTATCACATTTCCCGGTGTCAACGTGGCAAAATGAGTTTTTAAGCAATACAATTCTTTTTTCGTTAATAAAGACGTTTTAGTGGCGAGAGAAACAGAGTTACGTAATCTGCTCGGTGGATATATCAACGTTTTTTTATCGCGGATATCGGGAGTGGCAGCGGTATTAATATTATTAATATCCTCATCGTCGATAGTGCATTTATCGCAATATAGTTCCGTTCCTCTGTGTCCAGGTATGAAAACTATATGTAAATTTTTGAAATGTATCGACTCTTCTGGTCTAAATACACCGCCGTAAGGCATTGAGTCGTCCATCGCTCTCTTTGCATCTTAGTTACTATTATTTTATTATAACTGCCGCAGCCAGTTTGTAGAGACAGAGGTGATAGAGGAAATGGCTCAACAAAAACAACGGTAGAGTTATAGAAGAAACAATATGTATTAGTAATTGTAATTTATTCGTAACGATACAGCATTGTGCGAGGAGCGTCGCTCGTAAGATCGACCCCTATTATATTGTTATTTTTTAGCACGCAACACTCTATTTTTCTTACGTCGACGATTAGCGGCGGCAATTTGTTTTTTTAATTTGTCAATGTCCTTCATCGTGTTCCAGATGCGAAGTATATCTTGCCTAGTAGTATAGGGTGGCGGCTTTCCTTCGTCGTCGTTGTTACCAATAAATTGAATAGAAGCGTTGAGAACGGAATAATTGTCTATAATTTCCTTAACCTGAGAAGAGATGAGCGTTCCATTTTTGTTGTAAATGTCGTCAGACGCATTCCTGTTTAAAGCAAGCGCTAATCCGTTGGCGATAGAGATATTTTTGAACGCCACGTCGTTTTTGAATTTTGCCAACTGTTCAGGACTGTAGAAATTTAAAACCCAATAATTCACGTACCCCATAGTGCCTCCTTCGGTGTAACCCAAAAAGCGTCCCTTTTCGTCGTAATTTCTAACTATCAAAGTCTGAGAACAATTCTGTTTCATTTGCTCGAGTTGTCCGACCGTACAACGAGAAATAAACGTACAGTTATTGACCACCAAACAATTGGTCAATGAATCGGTGTATTCCCCCGTACTCATTTTATATCGAACAATGTCTTCGGGTAAGTATTTCGTGGTAGCAGCAATCATCGAAGAACTAGTATGTCGGCAGCTAGGAACAAAATTAGACATGTCCGCTATTTTAGAAATCATTCCTTTTTGACCGAGTGGCGTGGCTAATTTTAATGTGAACGATTCTTCGATCGGTAACCGTAAAAATAGGTAAGCTCGAAATCTCGTCACCCCATTATCGACGTCCTCTTTGGTTTTGATACACTCGTCAATCCCAATCCGAAGATGCAAAGGTTCGTTTCGAGCTTCCATCGCTTCTATTTGGCGAATTAAAAACCTGTCTCGCCTTTGAACGTATATAAAATACGAGCCACGATCATCTTTAAAGACGTTCGTTTTTTTGAACAATTGGAATTGCACATCTTCTTCTTGACTAGTCATTTCTAGATATCTTTCATTCTCGTAGTCGTCGTCGCCGTCGTCGTCATCGTCGTCGTCGTTCTCGTTGCCATCCTCAACACAACTTCTCTTGAGTGTTGAGGTTGACATTGTATCGTCAACATCTTCGTCGGTCGATACAATTTCATCGTCATCGGCCACGCATTTCTTCTCGATCTTTTCACCTCCGTTTCTCGTTTGTCTTTCATTCCACGGGTTTTTCTTTCTTTTGAGTATTTTGGCAATTTGAAAGTTGACGCAAATGGGGTCTCCGGTTTTATTGAATTCGTTAAAGACGTAACAATCGGCTGGATCTGACGCAAAAGGTTCTACCGAATAATTATCCAATTCTGAATCCGGGATAGTAATTCGCAAAGAATAATTTAAACAAGCCACGATTCCGAGATCCACCGTCTTGTCTATAACAAATCCGTCTTCCACGTTTAACCCTTTAAAATCCCCAAACACGGTTTTGATTGGAATCGTATTGTTAGGATAAGGATCGAAATAGTCTTCGTCCAGCTCCTGGTCGTTATAATCGCCATTATTACCCTTACGCGGTTGATGGCCGCTGTGGCGATAATTATCGTCGAGGTTCCTCACAAATCCGCTTCTGTCACCTCTAGAATCCGATTTTGCCGCTAATCGGAAATCCGTGTAACGCCCGATTCCTTCTTCCGGTAATACGTTATTTTTTGAAGCTCTTTCCGTGTCAACGAAGAACTGTACAGGTCGGTTAACCATTTTGGCGAGAGATTCGTACGGAGAAATCGCTGGCAATGCAGTTTTGAGCGATTTATTACCCACGCATTTTTTTTGCGGTAATACGAAATCCGTCATTTCGTCGCATCCTCTGCTTAAGGAAGAGAAAAACATCGTGTTGTTGTGATATCTTTCTATCATATTGTTAGTATACATAGAAACCAATTGATCGTTGGTTAAAAGATACAAAACTCTATCTCGTATAATCGTCTCTTCATCTTCTTGTTCCTCTTCTTCTCCTTCCGAGAGTGACGAATATTTGGATGACGACCAATTATTTTTCGTCGCAATGCCGTCATCATCTTCCTTCAACAGTACGCCAATATATATGCAATATTGTTCTATTTCGACCCGGCTCATTAAAATGTTTCGATGCGTACCGTCGAACGGACACATTGGCAACCCCGCGACAAACGTAATATTGGTGTAGGTGGTTGTAGCGACGATAGGAAATTGTCGAGATGACGATGTACTATCATTGCCCCTGCCGCTAGTTCTCAATTGACACGTGTCTGTCGTAGGATGGATAGTTATTTGTAAAAACTGACAAATTTGTTGCTTCAACCATGCTTGAAATTGAAGAAATTTGGCAGAATACTCCTGAATAGGATCAAACCTGAGTTCCAAAGGAAGGAATATGTTGTCGACTAGTATAAAATGTCTCTCGACGATACTGTCGCTACTCTTTTGCTTATTGTCGCCAGTGTCAATATATCGTTTGACGAACGACGAGGATGACAAGGATGACTCTGCGTTGGAAAAAAGTGCACTTATAACGTCATCAAAAATCAATTCTCTGTGGCCGTAAGACAGTTTTACGTTTTCTTCGAAAAAAAGATTTTTACACGGTGCCGACATGGATCCCAACGCATCCGGTACCAAAAATGGTATACAATCGGCAGGGATATTATTAATGTTTTTCCCGTGAACGTCTTTAGGTAGATATTTTTGAGTAGACATTATTTCAGTTTGCACTAAATGCGACTCGTTGGTTACCGGCTTAAAAAATGACCCGTCTGCGTCGAACCCGTTATTATTTGCGTCGATAAATGAAGCTCCGAGCGTATACGTTTTAGAGCCAATGACGGCACTATCTGTGATTGTAGCGACGACAGTGTTGTTCTCCGGTGTCTCAGTAGAAGAAGTCGAGACTGCTGTATCGTGGTGTACGGCAGTCGCAGAAAATGTAGACATAGAAGCTGATGACAGTGGGATGTCCGTAGAAGTTATTTTTCGTTTGATAGCATTTTTCCGTTTTGAGTTCGTTTGAATAATACGATCGTCTAGAGTTAGCCTCGTCTTTGATACTTGTTGTTTATCCGATTGTTTCGGATTTCTTTGACCGGGAATAATTTTCCCACTCAAAACGGCGTTAAAATTAGACAATTTTTGCCATTCGGTCAACACGGCACTTTTATCGAAAAAGGACATTACCGCTAAAACGAAGGGTACGTATTTTTTAGACTTGAACGCGTCTAACGATAATTTCTGTCGGACCACGCTTCTCATATAATCGTTATATCTAGCTATGGACACTATTTCTGGCGTCATAGCCATCCTTCCCGCGAACGGAGTGTCGGTCAAAATAGAGGCCAAATATGAAATTAATAGACTATCATCGAAGAGCTGGTTAGTACCTCCGGATCTATTAGTGATGAATATAGAGCAGCTATTTCGTCCTGTCCCGTTCGTTTCGTTTCCCAGGTTCACTCCTTTGTTTTCATCTTCCCTCGTTTCTGTATCCGGCAACGGTTGATCGTATTGAATAAAGATTTTATGTCCCCGCAATAGAGCGTCTCTGGTGTAAAACGTTATTTCGTTCGTAGCTGGCGAGGCGTGGCACATGTCGTTAAATTTCGTAACTTTTATCACGGGATACACGAGGGAAGGGGATATGAAACAACCTTTTAGGATACGGCGTAGGCTAAAGAATTCCGAATTTTCTACCAACATCAGAAAAGCTCGTTTAAAGGTTCGGTCGGTTAAAATGTCATTCGCAATTTTATGTAAAATGACCATTTCAATTTTCGAGCCGATCGGTATAGGATAAACATCGTGTTCGTGATGATGCCGAGTTTCCATACACATGGCGTAGTGAATTCGGTTATTGACGAATGTCGTATATAAATTATTGCCGTTTTCTGTCTCATTTTCTTCTTCGTCGTTCACTCTTCCTCCTCGGACTTCTTCATCTTTCAGGAAAAGAGTCAATATTTGTTTCAAATAAATGACGGTAGAAGAGTTATCGCATATGGTAAATTTGAACTTACCCGCTAAAGGGGTATAAGGATTTTCGTACGTGTAATAATCCGTCATTTCGTGAACCATACAATCGTCAATTTTATGCCTCGTCGTTTTTGGCTCTCGAATAACTATAATTTCACGGTCGTCGGCATCCTCTACGTCGTCGTCGTTATTCATTGCAAGCGACGGTTTTCAACTAAACGCTGCGACGTAAATATGAATCACGCGTACTGGTTCCATTCTTTTATCATCCTCGGCGTCATCGCCCGACATGCGCGGGTACAATACACCCCCTCCCCCATTTATTTACAAAGGGCTACACACAAAAATGAGAAGAAACGAAGGCGTGAGAAGGAGTTAACTTTTGGGCTCTCTTCTCTACCAAGATCCAACTACCAGTTGCGGCCATTTTATCGAATCACTCGAAAAATTCGCCGTTCAAACGTTCTTGGTCGGACCTCACTAAAGGTATTAAATTCGCATCAACACCTTCAAACTGGTAGCCCAACACACCGGTGGACAATTAAAAGAGCGAAGGGAAAATTAAAATGGGAGGAAAGTATAAAATAAAGAACGTTCCATGCTAAACCCTAGTTCCAGATACATCCACACTCACTCAATGAGAAAAAGATGTAAGAAAGCGAATATAAAAAAGAATACAAACTATGACGTCTATTAAAAGCGAATACCCTATTATTAGCATACTTACGGGGATATTGAAAAAGAAACTACAGGATCCCATCCCAACTACTGGCCGTCATTTACAATGGCACGCAATCGATATTGTACAAACTGTTTGTAGCTCTCATTATATTCGAGAGACGAAACACAATCCCGTGCCTATATCATTCCTCTTGTATTGGGTACAAATATTAACGGAGTCGTGGAACGAATTGCGCGATATCAAAGAGATTCTTCCCTATCGTCTACCTATACTTTGCGATATAAATTGCGGAAATCCTAATTGCGCGTTCCCTTTAGTGGACTCGCATTTGACTTATCCCTACGAATTAATATCTATTATGTCTGGCACAGATGATGTTGGAAGACGAACCGCTCTGGCAAAACCTTTTACGAGTATGACAATTAGTAACGAATGCGTCGTGTTGCGTAATTTCTTTCGGGTTCTTTATAAAGATGAACGGTTACGACCTTATAATAATTTAATATTTCTTTCGTACAAAATATTCAAACATAAATCAAATTCGCTGGCGCGGTCTGACAAAAGTATATTTTACTACGAAGAATTAACGAAAAAAATGAAATCCGACTTCTCTTGGATGTATTCGCATCGCTATTTAACGTAGGAGCCGAACAATGGGGCCGATGAAAAAGTAAGAAATAGCGTCCTCGACGATAGTAGAATGTCTTTGATTGCGTCGTTATACGAAGTAGTTCTTACGCCTTTCTTCGTTAAATCGTTCGCTATACTAGTGCTTTTTGTAGTATTAGCTATTTATTTCGTACGGGTCAACTCTGCAGTGATAGATGTAACTCTTACGCACGTTCCGCTTAATCGTTATTTTCTGTCGGCTAACGATAAAAACAACATATACGTTCAACGCGGCAAAGACGAGGCGAAGTTGGCAGGTAAAGATTGCGAACGCACGCTTCGAAAATGTAACACAAACGACCAAAACTCGTGTAGTTTCTGTAAAGAAACTAGTAGTAAATGCGTTCATTTTCCTCGTAAAGCGATTTTAACGACGACATCTCTGTCATCGGGAACGGGCGACGGTAGTCCGTTGATAATCGAAAAAAACTCGGATGCCACGGAAGGATATTGTGTACCGATGGCAAGCGATAGCGACATGATAGCGTGTAACGTTAATACCGGTAATTTGGTGTTAGTCAAACGAAATGATATGTCAGCGGGAGAAGTTGGTAACATTGGTTATAGAGCCAATTGTATTTGTAAATATCCTCAATTGGTAAATCAACCGGTACCGTTTTTGTCTGATTGTATAATAGAAAGAGCTTGTAGAAAAGGAGGAGGAACGTTAAAGTCTAAACCTGGGTACGGAGATTGGAAAAACGGGTTAGAACCGATGACAAAACAAGGTAATAGCGAAGATGACGATTTAAAGAAATTTACCGAATGCGTAGGATGCGACAAAACCAAGTTCAAATCATCTGGAACGGATTATAACGGATATCCTGTCTGTGCTCCAAAAATGTTTTCCGAATCGTACGGTAGCGACGGTGACGATGACGAATATTCGGAATATCCGGATATAAAGTATTTAACTGTCGGAATATCCGACGCGCTTAGTCCGGATTTTGTGTCTCAGTTTTCCAATGAAGTTATACGTTCAAATCACAAACGAGTACCGGATCCGTGTTCTTTCGACGCATTCACCAACAAACCTTATCTAAAGGACGAGTGTCGTTTAATCGCTTCGCCGGGATACAAACTGAACGTCAAAACCAAAATCACGAGTGTTTCCGACGAACTCGAACATAGAATATATCATTGTGTGTCCTCGTCAAGGAACGTCGTTACGATGACCTTTAGCGACGACTATTTGAGAAATAATAAAGGAAAATACGGTAACGCTTGTTTCACGGCGACATCCACAGAAAACGCGGTACGTTATAACGTCGTTAATTGGTTTAATCGACCTAGAGAAAGCCCCGACATCAATACCACTGTTCCTGAAATCGGATCAGTAGTTACCGTAGAAACTATGACACCGGAAGCGAAACTGTATTTGAAAGCAGACGAAACATCATCCACAGACACAATCGAAGGTATTATCGGTGATGACAACGACGACGACGATTCGGTCCCTAAATGTTTAACTTTATATTCGGCTCGTATCCCCGACTCGGCCATTGAGCTCCCACCTATTTTAACGAATCAACTTTACAGGGAGTTACGAGACAAATCTGTTCCTTATCCGGGATTGTGTTTTTATTTCTTTTCTTTCGGTAGGTTCAATGTCCGACTCCCTTGTAAAATTTACGATTTGAGACACAATGATATCGTGCCTTGCAAGTTTATAGGGAAAGACGCTGAATCTGTTAATGTTCCTCGAAGAGATTTCAGATTTCACGACCTGAGATATATGACTACGTTCAATGAAATGGAAAAATATCTTAGTGAAGGGTTTCAAGTTTGCGGGCGTTGGAATAGCGCTAAACAGGATGAACGACGGTTTGGGTGGTTGATAAATAAAAACGTTTCCGGGCCGCAGAGCGGTTACGAGAAATTCACCGGAATAATACTAATCGACGGAAACAAATCCGCTAAAATGTTTTGGCCTTATCGGAGAAGAAAGAATGAACGGAAAGAACGAACAACGTACGTAACTTCGTTACCAGCTATCAGACAATTTATTAACCCGTGAAACACGCAATTGGCGATTTCGAATTTGACAGGGGCAAACGTTGTTTCGTCGCATGTTTCGAGCTATATGTGCCTACTATTGGCACGTACGTAGAAAAATGGGGAAAATAAGAAGCTTCGCCATATAAATTAGCAAGAGCCCACCCACGCATGTCCCAGATATTCCGTACGAAATATATTACGACAAATGGGCGACGACGAGTTATCGGCGACATTATCTTCGATGATTTGGGCAAAGCTCATATCTGACGATAGAACCGTAGATCTTCGTAATTTGATATTATTTTTTAGAAGTTGTAACCCCAAACCGAAATTCGCGAAATGGTTAAATTCCATTCACAGGACCAGTTCTTCTAGTTTGGATTTAGGATTGAATCACGCTAGACAACAGGAGCAGCAGCACCAACGATCGAATTTCAATCGCTACGGACGCGAAATCTGTTACTCACCGTTTTGTCTCGAGATCAAACAAAATGTAATCGAGTTTTTAGATAACTCAGTCGCTTCCGATCAATCGCTCGCTAAAATTTATTCTGTATTGAATAAAAACATCGAGTTAATAACGTCGTTGTCGCCCGAATCCGAAATACTAATGTGTAGATTGGGATTTGCATTTTACTCCCTTCTCACGGATACTCTCTTGTTACGTTCGTCTACAAACTGTAGAACTTTAGTCGTAGAATGGGTGAGACGTCTCGAGTATTTTGACGTTTTAGACTCTAAGATGAAAATGACGATGCCTTGCTCTTCTTCGTTCTGTACCTCGCCCTCGCCAGTTTATTATTCTCCAGTCATCGACGGCGTGTACGCCTTTTACAAGTACGCGGTTGCTGGGGATACAGCTGCACAATCTTCCACCATTTACGTGAATGGAGTCTGGAATGAGCGGCAAACTCTGAATACGAAATTAAATGGAGATGAACTTACGTCGTCCGTAATTCTGATAGGAACGAATCAATTTGTATACAATTCTCAACGTCAACGATGGCTAGATGTAGTGGCTCACCATCTCTTTAGATTTATTAGCCGCGAAGATATGATTTTCGTAGTAAACGAAAGGTTTTACTTTTCTCTTTTGTTAGTTTCCCCGTCAGACACTTGCTATCCTTTTATACGAAGACAGAAACACGGTAGACAAGATGAGGGCAAAGAGGAGGCTAGCATTAGTCGATCCCAAAGATTATGCGTAATAACTCACGCAGACGTTCCTACGGATATAATCGAAGGCGTGTTGACAGCTCTCTCAACATACGAACCTCTCTGGAATTTCACGATTTGTCTAAGCGGATATTACAATTTCAGTTTAAAAGAAAATCCCCGCACATGCCCGACTAATTCCTGCAAGTTAGACGTAGTTGGATGCATTAATAAACTGCCCCCCGCATTACTCGACAAATTAAATTGGACAATCGCCAACGTCGAACTTATCGATTACATGATCGCTCAACGAATCAATATACTAGTTTATATGATCCGTCCGCTTTTGTCGGATATTATTAATCTAGAAGGGAAAAAATTGCTGTTTAGCCACACTTCCGACCACGACATTACTACCGTATGTTTCAATTTCGCATTTTCCGACACAGCTAGTCAACGGCACAACCAGCGTCGTCACAAATTCGCAATAGCTTCTCCGAAACGCGGAAATAAAATTCCGCTAGTGGAATATTTCTCCAGTTCTAAACCTACCCAACATCGCCAATTCTGTGGCATCGGAGGTCAAATTCGGAGTTTCCGTCTTTTAACTGTCATCCCTATTGAGGCGATCTTCTCCGATGGCAGTAACGCTTCATTCGCATCGTTGTTGCCCAAAGAGTCCTGTTTATTCATACCCATTGACGAATTCGCTCCGCATAAGAGGGTACATCACGTAGCAGGGTCGCAAATCCTAACCATTCCTGATTTTTATAAACAGATGCCGGTGACATTTATCTTCGATCGTCCTGTATATGTTTACCGCTTTACAACTGCCCCTACCGCAACTACTGCTTCGGTCGGTGACAGTTTACCCAATATTCGGTTACCATCTTTTTACGAATATGTAAGTTCCCCTCCGGATTCTTTTACGCAGTCGTCAGGAGACGATACTGTCACAGTCGACTCTTCCCTACCTTCTTTACACGCTATACCGACTATGGAAGATTTCAATCAAATTAGACGAGAAGGTTTAATCAACTCGGCGTCAACCGCTTATCCTTTTAGAGAGGAAGGAATAATTGGGCATAACGGCCATGACGATGACCACCAAGATTTACTAATAATTCAAATGACGTACGGGATTTTGTCGGATGTTAAAATTTATACTTTACTGGGATCGTGGAATAGAGATAAATTATCCAGTGCCATGGCATTGAATCGTCTCATCGGACGGATGTCGTTGTATGGAAATGATTATGACACTTTGTCATCTTCGTCATCATCTCCTTCTTTTTCGTCGTCGTCTTCTTCGTTGCCTATTCTGAATTTATTGCGTACAGTATATTTGCAGTCTGTGCTTCGGTAACAGATGTCACATCACGCTCGAATCCAAATTTTATTATAGACATCCCTAACATTCTTCAACAGGCGAGTTGAATATAAGAAGGATAATATAAGACGAGAACTTTAAAACGATTTGTTTTTGATTCGATCCTAAATCAGAATGGCCAATTTAACCAGGCTCCCAACTACAAGTACAGCTATGCCCCTTGGTTTCAGTGGCAGTGGCAACAGCAGTGGTGGAGGAGGTCTGCTATACAATAACCAGACCCCCTCAACTGGGTTTCAAACAATTACGGATTATGTACACAAAACCCGATAATTAAATGGATAGCAGCGCTCGTAATCATCGTATTATTTGTAAGACTTATGGCTATGCTAATCGAATATTTAAGAACTAAGACTACCTATTTAGATAAATCGTTCGGTAATTTTGTGGCTCGTTATTGGCCGTGGTTATCCGA
The DNA here is from genome assembly GCA_030762985.1 of Adelphocoris suturalis. Classification (NCBI taxonomy): domain Eukaryota; kingdom Metazoa; phylum Arthropoda; class Insecta; order Hemiptera; family Miridae; genus Adelphocoris; species Adelphocoris suturalis. Next base: position 21,437,195 of record CM061042.1, read on the forward strand.
AGATGCAAGAAAGCCTAAGTAAAGAGTCGTCATCTTTCTCGCCTCATCTTCCAACGGATGAAGAGGGGTTTCGCAATCCAACGGTAATGCATCACCTACGGTCGACGTTCGTCCTTTTCCTCCTCCTCCTCTTCCGGATATTTTAATAAAACAAATTATAAATTTATCCAAAGTAATTGATACATCTTTTGCCGCACTGTCTAACGCGCAAATAACTCGAGCGAGACAAATATTCGAAACAGAAATGAAAAAACATAGCGAGCTCAGTAGAAACTTATTACTACACAACTGACAAACGTACCGGTTCAATCCCTTTCCTCGTCACCGGTACAAACCTCATTGTCCGTCAAACAACAGTGACCCAAACGAGGACGAAGATACGTCTATCGATTTTACGTCGAGATGTTTTAACGTTTATTGAAACAGTTGCGGATGTCGCCCATCTTCATTCCTTTTATCAAACATCTAGTACATATTTACGAATATTATCAATCTCCTACGATTTATAGCCAATTGGATCGTAAAACCATTTCTATTACGTCTAACGTTCGGCGGATCGTTTTGACAGTTAACAATATGGTACAAGGTCTTCCATTTTTTTCTAGCTTGGCGCAACAAAAATGGTTGCACGCGTTGAAACATAAATTCAA